>WEKX01023410.1:663266-676114 GCA_013390025.1 Pitta sordida
TTGGAGGAGTTCTGGGCTCCCTGTAGCAGCTGATCACAGAGGAAAAGCCCTCAAGTGATTTACATAGTCTAGTACACCACGGTGAGCAACATCTTTGAAATTGGGAAGGTTTTGCCCTCTCTCCCACTGAGCACAGCTCGTGAGACGAGTGCAGAAACATTCTTGCTGCTGTTTAGGAAAGTGGTTTGACAGTAAAGTAGCCAATAGGCATTAACACTTGAATTCAGGCACCTTATTTATGCTGCCTTTGAAATTCAAACTAGCTATGTGACTCCTCCTGTATTACTCTTATCATTTCATATGATTCTATGATTGTCTTTTATCTGGAATTTTTTTTAATTACCTGTTTTCTTTCAATCAGTAAAAGCCCATCAAACTAAAAATTGCTTCTGTACTCCTTGATAATGTCCCTAATAATGACATAATATCTCCTAATCTCTATGTACAGGAATGCACTAAGGAGACTCTTAGGGACTGAAATTCAAGCGAAACATTTTTCTTGGTGAACTGAAACAGCTGAGATGACAGCTTTGACTGATATATCTACCACAAGTGACTTTTTAGTTCAGGATAATATGTTCCCAGGCTTCTCTCTGGGTTAGGTGCAAACTACTTGCACAGAAAACCTGCTTAATAACACATTCAGTCCTGGTTTTCTTTCATATTAAATTAATCCACCCCAGACTTCATATGTGTGACCTTGTGGCAAAGTCACCTGCATACTCCCAAAAGGCAGAAAACACTTGGAGGGAAATTTAAATTCTCAAAAATTGACAGTGTTTTGATGTTGGTAATTTTTTAATGTCATTTTGGCATATAATAGCATCAAATAAAGAAAAATCCTAAAAGCTATGAGTGTATCTTTTTCAGATGTTTATGGTAGGACTTGCTATGGTATAAGCTATAAGCAGGGTGTTATCGGGGACTATATATTAGATGCAGTAGTTCAGTAAATACAAGAGTCTGGATCCAGTTTGTGGAGGCAATCAACTGCACAAAAACACTGACTGGGAGCGCTAAGGTGGGTTGTGGTGCTGGAGAAAAGAATTTGGATATATGTGTAGGTGCTACCGTGAATGGGTCAGCAAACATAGGCTTCAAGTTGGAATACTTAAAAATGGATGCATCATTGATCTTCCATTCCCTGCAGGCCTTGAGAGGGTCCACNGAGCACACCAAAATAATGTGGGCCACTTGTGGAAGTGTGGAGAAGTTAGCTGGAGTTCTTTGGTCAAAGATGAGAGACACTAACTACCTTCAGAGATGCAAAAAATATTATAGGAAGCAAAGGATAAGCTACTTACCCTGCCTCTTGTGGGTAGGAGGGAAAGAATCAGAATTAGGCAGCAGCAACGGGGGCTTTTGTTAAGCAATAGGAAAAACCTTCTGAGGTTACTGAAGCCCTGGGAGGGCTCAGCATTTCCACCTTTGTGGGTTGTTACGAAGAGCAGGCACCTTTCAGGAATGATAAGTTGATGACTGCGCAGAGCTGACCTCTGAAGGCCTTGTTTCCTGTGAGTGAGAAGTCGGTGGTTCGTGTAGAGCCCATACATAATTTAGAAAGCTCACAGCTGCTGCCTATAGGCTTGCAAAACCAGCAATGCTCGAAAGTCCTTGGCAGCACTTTTCTGTCTTTCTCAGTCATTCCTAGGCGTGTATGCGGAGGGAATTTCTTTTTTCTGTCTGAACATCAGAGTCCTCTGTTTATTTCTCCTTGGCAAACCCTTTGTGATCACCAGTGAGGTAAAAGGTAATGGTTACATTTTAGGAAGCTAAATCACTTTCTTCACCTTGAATACTGGCTTGGTAAAATTGAATTTTTTCTTCACCACTAGTCAAACTTAAAAAGAAATGCTCAAAAGTCATTAAGCCCAGCATTATTGACAACATTTCAGCCCACTCCCTTGACAGTGTTTTCCAACAAAACACTTAAGTTTATCCCAGTCATCTTAGCTTTCCATCTTTTTTTTTTTTTGCTCAAGTTCTATGTTTCAAAATAAAATATTTAGAGAAAAAAGATTTCTATCAGATGACATTTCTGATTTATTCACAACAACTTTTGAAGCTGGCTGGACAGAGACAAGCCCATGCCTTATTTCCACTTAGTTCTATGTCGGCTAAGTAGACATCTGAAAATCCCATTTAGATCCTTTTCTACAAGCTCAAGTTTATGACTGTCTTGGAATGTTAATTTCTCGTTGATTTTCCCATGCAGAAAGTAACTAGCAAAGCAGAGTGCTCAGGACAGGTCCCAGATCAGTCTTTCTATGAAGAAATGATGAGTTTTAGGTTTGATTAGAGAAATGCTTTACCGTAATGCTCAGGATATCTTAATCCAGTCTCAGGATACCTTAATCCATCTTTGACACCACTGGTCTCGTGAGCTTGACCATACTTAGAGAGCAGACAGGATTGCTGCAGGAAATGTGTCAGTTTTCTCTCTGGTGGAGGGCTAAGAAACAAGCTATTAAAAGGCATCTCTAAAAAAAACCCCTTATTTCTAGAGCCAAGAGTGCTACCTGAAGAGCAGGGTGTCCTTGTAAAATTCTATATTCTTTCCTTAGCCCAGTGTGTGCAACATTTACAAGCTCATTGAATAGTTGCTAAATAATGTATTCAGTTCCTAATTATGCTCGTGGATGAGAACAGCTATATCACAGCTGTCATGCTTTTCTTATGAGTACTGATGTTTGCTTAACTGGTTTGCCAAATGGATGCTACATTTTTGTTGTTTCATTTGCAGTGAGCATGAACCTGGAAGATCTTATGGTCCTTTGCAAACCACGAGTTTCTCTGATTCCTGACTCATTTCTTTAAAGAGCAGAGAGAACTGAGCACCTCACAGGGCCAGATTTGCACAAAAAGGGAATAATTTAGCATGAAAAATACTGTTGTAGTAAGCAAAATATTTCCCTCTAGGATTAGTGAATGTAACAGGAAAGCAAAGGAAGTTAATGTTTGCCAGAAGGGGAATGAGAAAGGTGCTCAGTACCGAGCTCAACTGAGCAATCAATCTTGAACATGCAGCCCAGCATGTCCAGAGGCAAACACCCTACTCCTTTTCCCCAGAAGAAATTTATTAGCTTGAGACACTTTCCACAGCTTTCTCTTTCTACTCTATTTTCATAGCTCAGAAGTGCTCCTGGAGGGCAGAAAACCTTAAAGTGTCATTTGAGTAATTGTTGCATTGTTTGTTGAGAACAGCAAGTGAGGAGCCACACACATCCCCTTCCCTGTCTGAAACGCAGTGGGTAGTGTGTTTTTCTCAACTGAAGAGGAATGTGGCACACATTTGGTGGGAATGTCAACGACAGCTCTGGGCCTGGAGTTTGGAGTTTGCGCCAGGAACACTGCTGAGTGTGGTGATGGGTTTTTGAGCTACAGCCAAGGAGAGCCTGAAACAGCACTGCTGGCTGAGCACAAATTTTTGAGACTCATTTTCTCTCATCCCCTTGGATCTATTGTAGTCCAGTAAGGAAACACCTTAATCACAGTAGAGATGAGGATTATTTAGAACTGTAGTCACTGCTTTCTTTCCACTTATGAACAAGGGAACTGTGCACCAAAGGAGACTGAGGGTAGGCCTCATAACAGTCTACAGCTTCCTCACTAAGGGAAGTGGAGGGACAAGACACTCATCTCTTCTCTCTGGTGACCAGTGAAGGAAACCGAGGGAATGGCATGAAACTGTGTCAGGAGGGGAGGTTTAGTTTGGAGGTTAGGAAACAGCACTTCACCCAGAGGGTGGCTGAGCACTGGAATAGGCTCCCCAGGGCAGTGGTCATGGCACCCAGCCTGACAGAAGTCAAAAAGCGTTTGGACAACACTCTCAGGCACATAGTGAGATTCTTGAGGCTGTCCTGTGCAAGGCCAGGAATTGGACTTCGATGATCCTTTTGGGTAATTTCCAATTAAGTATATTCTACAATCCTATGATTCCACTGGTTGTCTCTGTGTCTGCCAAGGAATTGCAGCCGATGAGATTTGTATTAATCTCACCTACTCACTCAGGCTGGTCTCTGGGGTGGGATCACGTTACTTAACTTGGGATGTCTACATGGTGAAAGTTTGCAGCAGTCACCTTTATGGTCAGTGGGGATGGGTAAGCACAGGCAAGATGTAACTCACCTTGTCCAACTTAGATTTCTATTTTCAATGACTCACTCTAAACCCAGGTATTTCATCAATGACTATAACAAATGTCATGATGTCTCCAAGCCTCCAGGCATCCATATTTGGTCAGAATCTGCCCCATCTGTGGACTTGTGTCACATGTGGAAGGTCTCTCACTACAAGACAATATTTCTGACCATTACGCAATGCCTAAAATTTTGAGGAATTGTATTACTTATGGAGACTATTAGTTTTGACACAAACCTTGTCCAAAGGTTCAATAATTAACATGGTGTTGCTATGAACTTGTGGTCAATGAGAAAGATACTATTTCTATCAACTTATTTTCCATTTGTTTTCCAAAGGGTAATTCCCAAGGCAGTATCAAATTGGCCAGAGGTCACATCAGAGATATTGTTGATCTCCATTTGCTGATGCCACCACTAAATCATAAACAGCCATTACAGATGAAACCATGACATAATTTCAAACAGCTTCTGCTTGGTTTGAATGAGGCTAACATTTCTGAATCTCTGTTTTCAATGAATGGCCTCAGATTGATAAGTCTTTTTTTTTTGTAGACCTGGTTAAAGATTTTGAAAAACATTTTTCATTATACACTTTGCACATAATACTTGAACAATCCCCATTTAAAAGCTGTGTTTTTAAGGTATCATTTTACTTCTGATGGAAGCAGGGAAATGCTGATGGATTGTCTATAAGATGCATGAACAGAGGAGGCAAATTAAACAGCAGGGTATGAATGAATAATTATTTTGTTTGCTTACCAGATGAAATTGATTATCAGAAATTCATGATCAATTCATTTTCCCTCCATCTGCTTTTTCACAAGAATGAATATATTTCACTTTATTAAAAATTTCATGGTCTAAGGAAGCTGTTAATACCGTGAACCAATAATGCCAATAAGCTGTTAGTCTGAACAGTCCAGCCTAGCAATGATGTGCAAAAACTTCAAATCTGGAAGCAAAACACTTTGGTAAGGCAGAGAAAACAAGCACTGCTAAATGAAACGAAAGAAAGGTATAGTCAGCAGTAAAATTATGCATTGCCTCTTCCTCCTTGTGTTACTCCTTAGAGTTTTCTGTCTGTATCTATGTCTGGAACTGTCTCCTTGCCCAAAAAGGTAATGCACACATAAAGTGAAGAAATTACCTAGAATGTCAAAATTTTATTCTTGAGATTGGTTTTGCAAAATTAATCAAATCTCACACACACAGAATCACACAGAATATTATGAGTTGGAAGGGACCCACAAGGATCATCTAGTCCAACTCACCATCTAACACTCATACAGAGACCGAGAGCACAAATGCTGTTACCAAAACTCTGGGCTTTGAACTTTGTATCTGTCTGGAAACCACAGAAAGTAGCAATAGAAGAAGTCCAGATTTATGTAGAGGGGATAGACACGTGTTTTGGGACATTCATTTCAGCCAGGAGTCACGAGTTCCTCTGTCTACCCGTATGCTGTGGCATGTACCTATATGAATCTACAGGATTGACCTACTCTCTTATTTTGTTCCTGATTTTTCTGGCTATCTTGTCATCTGTGAGAAGATAACACACAGTCTTTGCATGGGACTGCTGCCCATCTTTTGACTTTGTGTTTGCCAACATTAACAAAAGCAGCTGGAAATTTGGCCCCAGAGATGATTCTTCACTCCTGTTTCAAAACTCCTGGAGGTGTGAGAGGATTTTCTGTGTGGCTATTTCATATTCCTGCCTGATCCAAGATACAACTGAATGTTAAGCACATTTTTTTCCCCAGGTATTTCTATGTTGACCTCAATTATTTTTATTATAGGATTTTAGAGTATTCACAGTATTCACAGTATAGATAAGGCTGGAAAGGACCTCAAAGATCATCTAGTCCAACCTATAGTCCAACTAACTTAGCATCTACATCTAGATCATATTGCTCAACACCTCATCCAGCCTTCCCTTAAACACCTCCAGGGTTGGCGACTCAACCACCTCTGTGGGCAACCCGTTCCAAATCTGGATTGCTCTTTCAGTAAAAAACCTTTTCCAAATATCAAGTCTAAACTTCCCCTGCTGAAGTTTAAGACTATGACCTCTCATCCTATCTCCAAAGACAACTGTATTGCCATCCAGCATGGGACTAGGAGGCAGACGAAGTTTGCAGGCTGACCGTATGCCTTGCCATGATGTACCTGATACCCACTGTGAGTCTGCTTTTGTAGGACCTGCTGTGCTAAGTGCTGAGAGACCATTAACAGATGATGAAGATGATGAAACCCGGGTCTACTCAATACATTTTTAGCATCCACTTAGAGCACTCCAAGTTGGAAGTAAGCTTACTTCCTGGTCATTGGAAAGAAGTAGCCCTACTAGATAGTGAGGAATCAGGGCTGCTCCTGTGCATGTGCACCGAGCTCTTACGAATTCATCACGTGGTCAGAGACACTGCACAGGTGGGACACTGGTTGAAGTTCAAGCAATGGACCCACCAGCCTGAAACAAGGGGACTGATTTCACTTTTTACCTGTTTTCACATAAATACTTTCATTATTCAGTGGAACGCTCCAAGAAGGAATTTTGCACTGTTCTGAAAACTTATCTGGGCAGTCTCTACTGTGCCTAGACAAATCTTTATATTTCAGACCAAATTTTTTTCATTCTGACGTGTTGATTAATACCCTGGATGGAGAATATGAACTCTGAGGTAGTTCTCACTGCAAAATTGATCAAATTGTACATAGGTAATAGACAATAGAAAATTATTTTCAGACACAGAAATTATCACGAAGGATAATTTTTTGTTATTTTGTATTGTTGTACTCTTTTACTAAGACAGGAGATGTTTATCTACAGTTTAAGATCAACAACAACTATGAATGGACCATTTGCTACAGTGTTCAAGGAGGAGCTGGATGTAGGAAGTGCACTTTGAGGATTATCCCATAATCCAGGTGGAGATGACCTTGCAGACTTGCTTGAAAGTCAGGCTCCATCGCCACTCCAGGAGAACTAGACATTATTCACAAGTTTGATTCTCCATGGAAGTGCAAGAATTTCTATTTTTTATCAGATCATCATTCTGCTGACGTAACAGTTAAATGATGGAAGGTAAGTGAGACTCACTCATACCTGAACACAGAAAACTGATTTCTACTCTATTAAGTTACCTAATCAAGAAAACAGATGTCATAGTTTGAAAAATATATCGGTAAATTGCAAGACACAGTGCTTTACTGTTGAAAATTTCAATCTATCAGCTCAGAGTTCTGCTTGTAATATTATGTCCTCCTCTAGGAAGCACTTTCTGAATCAATCTCAGAAGTAGGAATGTTTTCTTCATGAGCTGTAGACCAGCTGGTCAGCAGGGAATAGCAGTAAGGACAAAACTGATGTCCTTGAATCCTTCATACAAATAATTTAGATTCAGTTTGTTCATGGAGGTTAGGTACCAGTGCATTATTTAGACCCCATTAGACTACCACAACAAGGGTAAGATGATATTTAGGCAGGCTCTTTTTCTTAATGCAATTAACCTAACACAATGTACCTTACAGTGCAAAATAAACACTCTAAAGAATCAGAAAGTATGTGTAAAGTATAATCCCAGTTTATTTATTAATCTTGCAATGCTGTTTGCATGACTATAATCATATTGTGTGGTTAAAACCATCAGTACTCCTCTGAATTTCCATGTTAAAATCACATTAAAATAAAAGAAAATTTCATTCACCATGGATTATGAAGGACAGAAAGGCAGTCAAAAGACTTAATTTGAGGTCTCCTTATTGACTAGAGTATTGACTCGCTGTGATCATTACTGTGGAATAAATGCAACAGAATTTAGATGCGTTAAATGTAGGCTTCTGTGTAGGAGTTGCTATTTATCGTGGGCTCCTTCTGTGGCCGTTGGACACTCAGCCAGAGAATTTTCAGGGAAGTTAAGATGTATTTTATCTCATCCTAAAGACATCTACAATCATGACACTAAAATGTTTCTCTCCACAGGCTGAAGAAAACACCTTGACAGACTTGCTCCATCATAGAGTGTAGAAGTGCTGTGTCAGCTTATGTGAAGACAACACTGCCTGTTTATAAAGGGCAGGCCATAAAAGCATTTGAACATCCTCTCTGAATCTGTGAGTACTAAATTTCTTGTTGGCCTAGTTCTGAAGAGAGGAGTTATACCACCATGAGCCCATGAAATTCCCAAAGAAACCCCTGGGAACGAGAACAGGAACATGCCCTGTCTGAGGCATGTCTTATAAAACCTTGGTCTTGGTTGTGCAGGACTTTGGGAAGGGGAAATGTCATGTTCATTTTCAAGTTGCTAGAAACATCATAGCTTAAAAAAATTGTAGGAGAAATTCGAAAACCTCTGAATCTTTGTTAACTGATGGGAGCTAGGGACCAGCCTGACCTTCCAGAAATGGGTGTTTTTGAGAACTGATGAACTGTGTCTGTTTTTATGACAGATCATTTTCAGCAAGTCCCCTTCGCTCAGTTGTAACTTCTGCTGGAGGAAGTAACTAGATTACAATGTTGTAGTTACCTATGGTCCTTACAGACAATGAATTAAAACTTCCCTGGCTCTCCCCAGTTTCTGCTGCTGCCAAAACAAAGGTATTTTGCACTTAAAGTGAAATCCATTGCTTTGAAACCGTTTTGCTCCAGCAACTAGGTTCACTTAGAAAACGATGGGTCAGCCAATGACCAGCCTGTTAATTTCATGAAGAGATTTTTGAAACTTGCTAAAATGCAAAAATAATAAGAAGAGCTGGACTTTTCTATCACTGCTGATAAAAAAGTGAAGGTGATGAGACAAACTGAGTGTACAGGAAATTAAATATCTGGGACAAAACAAGCTGGTAATCTAGAAACGGAGCCAAGCAGTCGGGAGAAAGTTACCTGTTTTTGGCTGCCAGGTTCTTAATAAATGCTCCCTTTGCTTCAATGTTTAGCTCTCTACCTTCTATCTATTCATTTTCTTACCCTGGAATAAAGCTTTCCACTTCAGTTCTGATTTTCAGTTCTGAATTCCAGTTTCCCCAGAATTATTATTTATTGTGTTGCTCTACCTCTAAGTTCCAAAGTCTCCAACAAACACAAATTTAGGAGTGGCAACAACTTCCTCTTTCAAGTGTTTTCCCCGGAATCAGCACAAAGATCCATTACAGACTTCCTAGGTCTTTCAGCAGAGAGGTCCTGTCTCTTCTCACAGCTAACCTAATTTATTATAAGATCTTGACTCTAACGGAGTGGTAGCAAAGATAAAAAATGTAGAAACATACTACTACTCTTGAGAAAAATCATCTTAATTGTGAGGACAGTGTTCAATTTAGAATTGTTCAATTTAGAATTGTTCATTCGACATCCGCTGTCCCTCCTTGAAGACCACCTTCAGGAAGAAGAGCCCTTCAAGCTTCTCTTCATGAAGTCAGACTTAGCATAGGCAAGCAGGGAGCTCATAAACTCTTCCAAAGCAGGACGGGGTAGAAGTCCTTCAGTCAGTATGATTTCTATACTACACAATTTGCACATATATAATCATGGAACAAAAGCCTCCAGGATGACTCCACATCAACAAACATCATCTTCTGAGCATCCTAGTAGCATAGCGAGGAGTGTGACTGTCACAAGATACTGTTTCTAAGAACCAAACATTCACAAATAGGTTGAAGACTGGTTGCTGCTGAATGCTTATTGTTATCATTATTTTTAATTATAGAGCTTGTCATGGTGAAATGTTTATGAGGCTTCCAGGTCTCAGTGACTGTCAGAGGGAACAGGATAAGTTAGTTCCTTCATGCCACTGTAGAAACCGTCACAGTATAACCCATCAAGTGGAAACAAAGAATTAAACATTCCTGGTTTGCCAGAGCTTTGGTGACAGCCTTCTCCTCCCCTCTTTTCATTGCCATGTGAACAGCTGAGAGATGAGCAAGAAAAGGCAAAAGAAAAGAATCCCTTCAACCCGAGACAAAAATTAATCACTTTAGAATAAACATAATTCCTCAGCCATGAAGGGCAATTAAACCTATTTTACTAGTGAAAAGGAGAGCCTAATAAAGTTATGAGTGTTTTAAAACTCATAAAAGCAATTTTTACATTCCCCCTTCACGGATGAGCTCTCACAAGTCACAAGTTTGTGAGCTCATTATCAGCTGTCATTCAGGGTGCTGCAGGTTGTTAAAGTGCTTTGTCAACTCTTCATTTCCATGCTTCACCATTAATTCAAGACTTTTTTTTTTTTCCCTTCCATCCATGGAATTAGAGCCCAATAACAGTTTTGATTAGAACATGACAAATAATACATTCAGATGACCATCTCTTTCCTTTATGCCACCTCTGTAAAACGATCAGCCAAATAATTAGTAGATTTTCTGGGTTTTGTTTCTCCTCAAGTAGCTGTTGAAAATATATAGATAAAAATACGAACACATAATTGGAGAAGCAGAGCTCAAGGCACTGTGGTGGAGCCAAACCTGAAACACAGGAGTGATAAGAAAATAAGCAAGTTAAATAAAGACATTTGAAAGCTTGGACAGTTTAACTCTAGTTCATCCATGAGCATAATTGTCACCTTCTGAGCAGATCCATATCACTTTGAATGTTTATTTATCCATGTTTTTCTTCATTATTTGGATTTTTCCCCCTAATCTGGTTAAACTTGACTTGCCACAGATTGACTTATTTTAGTGGTTCTGGCCTAAAATTGATTTGGATTTACAGACTGAAATTGCCTTTTCTTTCAGTGCTTATACATTTGCATGTAACAACAGAGAAGAGGAGTGAGTTAGGAGAAGAATTCTTGATTTATTTCTGCTTCCTAGGAGCTCACATGCATTCAGTAGAAATAAACCTTATTTGTGATCTGCTGTATTGAAAATTCCTGTATCTACAAATCAGGAAGTTAATGCAATGCCTACAATAACAGCGAGTGAAAGCTGTATGTAGAAGTCTTTTAGCAGCAGCTGCCTTGTGCATAGCAAAATAAAATAAATAGTGAGCTGGGATGTAGAGCTTCACTTGCATCTCTCCTTTCTGTCATGAACCATCATTTCTTGGATGAAATTTCGGACATCTGAAGCTATAGCACAAAACAGACACACCTCAGGTGGTATTTCCAGAAGGGTCACCACACGAGCAGTTACAAGGAGACTCCCCAGAGCCCAGCTTCCACTCAGGCACATCTGTAAGTAGCCACTTCTTAAAAGTAAGCTGCTTTGTTCGTGTGCATAAGATGTTGAAAATGTTGAAGCTTTCAGGTGTTACTTATCAAGACAACAAACCACACTGCCTGCAAAGAACTTGACTTTTTCTTCAATCCCACTCTCCTGAACATTTTAATGCATTACTTTAAGTTCTCTGTAATGAAAGGGCAATTAGGCTGCTATGATGATAGTGGTACTGTTACGTATTACTAATGGAAATGATGGGTGGCCATACTACGAGGGCTTGGAGCCATCATATAAACTCAATGACAGTCCACACAACCTTTCTGAGCCCACTTAACCGAACTGTGTGGTCAGCAAATGGGAAAATGGTAATCAGGCATAACTGCCACCTAAGAGTTAAGAGAGCAGAGAACATGGTGAGTGTATGTAGTTGCATGTGCCCCAAAGAAAAATTATGATCTTGTTAAATCTCTTAATGTGTCTCATCTGTATCCCACTCCTGACACCAAAAGTTGTCTCAGCTTGAGACAGTGGGGTTTCACTTATCACTTCTTGGATGAGCAGCTGTTAGAGATGCAACAGGATTTATTAAAAAATACAGGTGAAAATGTATGTACAAGTGTGATACTGGCAGCAGGGAAAAAAAAATAAAATAAAAAAGGATTCAAGCAGCAGGAAGAATCCAGGCTCCACCAGCTGTTGTCAGGGAAAAAATACAATCTGCTGCTGTGGGAACAGACATCAGCTGGAATACCAGGAAAGCAGAAGAGTTACACGGAAAACAGCTGGATTCAGCACAACGGGTCCTCGAAGCGGAGTTCCATGGAGCAGCTGAAGCCAGCACAGCACCTCATTTGGGCAAGGTCCTGAAGGAAAAAGCAAATGACTGCCTCCTCCTCCAAGTATTTAAACCTCATGTGCCCAGTACTCCCCAGTGGCTAATCCAAAGCAGCTCCAGCAGATTAAGACTTCTGTCCTCATTTCTGTTTTAGTCTGGAAGAGACAGTGGCTTATTTCATTGCACAATGGCAGCCCCCACAGCTGGAGACCATGTGGCTACCGCCAGCCATGCAAAGAGTCGGGCGGACACCCGCTGCCACCACGTGCCCTACTGCCATGGCAGGAAATGTGCTCAGCCGCGGAAGCCTGGCACCCGCCCTCCCCCAGTGGTGGCAGCACCCGCCAACCAACCAGCAGCGTGTGCCACGGCCCTGCAAAGGAAAATGCACCCATCCCTGTGGCACACTCTTGTGAAAAAAAAAAAAATGGGAGGAATTCAAAGAAAGAAATAGGTACATGTTAAAAGTAATTTTCCTCTAGGCACTTAACCCATGTGTCCTGGTTTGGACACTATTGGAGTTGTTTTCAAAGAAAAATGGACTAGAGACTGTTAAGAGAAAACACCAACCTTAATGAGGGGAATATATATATATGAATATATATATGTGAGATATATATATATAAATATATTATATATTTTTTTAAATTGGAATGTATGAAAAAAAGAGGTATGTATATGAGTCAAACTAACACTGGCAAACAACAGGGAAAATA
>WEKX01023410.1:676349-754912 GCA_013390025.1 Pitta sordida
TGAGCTGTTAACTCCCTCGCTGCCAGAGCAGAAGAAAACCCCCTAAACCATAACATACCCCAAACCACCCTCCAAACCCACGCACACAAACAGAGTATCCCTCACTGATCTAACAATACACAAGAGGAAAGTCCCAACAACAGCAAAACTCGGATGAAAAATGTTAGTAATATCCGGCTTTTGTCAGGGAGGAGCTTTAGCGAGAAGCAGGTGGGAGAAGGCGTTCGCAGGGATGCAGGGATTAGCTGGGGGGAAGGCAGACGCGTGACGCAGAAGCGACTGGGAGAAGTGGCGATCCCAGCAGGAGTGGGAGAAGGGAAGGGACAAACTCCCCTCTCGCTGGAGTCTTTTTAAATCTCTTTTTAGTTTCTGCCCCATAGCCTCCCACCCCTGTCCAACAGAATGAAGCTCCGAGCTGTCAATCTTGTCTATCTCTCTGGAAGAACTGGTGTTTTACGTCATCATCGGGGTGACCCTGGACCTCACATGGCTGTCCCCTCTCCCCCGCCCCGGGCCCTCGGGGCTCTGGGTGGCACTCTTGGAGCCTGGAAAACCTTAACTTGTGGGCATGTCCCGCCGCTGCCTCATCCCAGCACGTAGCACTTGCTCCACCGCCTCCACGGCCAGCCCAGCCCCACTTTGATGGGGCACTTTCCCTGGGGCTATGTCATCACCGTGCATGGAGACACACAGGAGCAGGGCAGGGACTGGGGCACAGCACTGTGGGACTAAAAATGCCATGGGAGTGAGAGGCACCTTGTGCCCTCCCTGAGGGGCCAGGCCAGTTCCACCCCNCTGGACCTCACATGGCTGTCCCCCCTCCCCCGCCCTGGGCCCTCCGGGGAATGGGGTAGGCACACCGCCGTGCCTGGGGCCGGGCCGCGCAGCTGGCACTGCTCTCGCTGCGGCACAGGGCCTCCCTGCCACCGCCCGCATCCCCCTGCTGCTGCGGGAGAGGAAAGAAAACCCAGGTATACGCATGCTGAATCCTCTCCCATCCCTTCTCTTTGGCCATGTCGTCACTTCCACAGCTGCTGCTGGTCTGCTGCCACTACTCATGCTTGCACTGCCTCCATGAAAGGGAAGCTCTGGGGCCTTGGCAGGGAAGGGGTCTGTGTCTCGGGGCTCTGGGTGGCACTCTTGGAGCCTGGAAAACCTTAACTTGTTGGCATGTCCCGCCGCTGCCCCATCCCAGCACACAGCACTTGCCCCACCGCCGCCACGGCCAGCCCAGCCCCACTTTCATGGGGCACTTTCCCTGGGGCTATGTCATCACCGTGCATGGAGACACACAGGAGCGGGGCAGGGACTGGGGCATGGCACTGTGGGACTAAAAATTCCATGGGAGTGAGAGGTACCGTGTGCCCTCCCTGAGGGGCCAGGCCAGTTCCACCCACAAGGAGCACCAGCGCCGCCCCTCAGCGAAGCAGAGGCACTGCACATGCGTTGGCCGGAAAGCTCCGCGAATCACTGAGGCAGATTTGCGAGAAGAATTTCTCGCAAACCAGCGAGGTCGTAATGGAGGGGTCACAATGCAGTGAGGTATGACTGTACAAACAATGAGTAGAACTTTTCACAACCAAGCTATGATAAGTCTAATATTTCACCATCCCAAATGTTGTGAAAAATTCCCCCTTTTTTGTTTAAAAGCAGGTTTTTTGCCTTACGCCCTTTATTAATGGAATACATATAAGCAAAAGCAAACACAGTTACAGTTCTTATCAACAATATTTTCTTACCCTATAAGCTTAACCCAAAACACAACACCAAATGTTCCATCCCTCCTGCTTCTGCAAAGTAGCATGAAGGACAGAATTTAAATGATAATGTAACAAACAGCTCTCTGAGGGGGTAGGATGTATTTTCCAGCTGCACTAAGGTTGTCTCCATGTTTTGATATCACATCCACACTTTCTCCTACACTCAGTGGACACCTTTTTCATGCATGCTTAATACATTCACTCTCAAAACACGGTCTTCTGAACACAAATTCAGCAGGCTGCAATTGTGATACTCAGAAAAAGATTTTGCATGGTTACAACAGCAGCTAACTTATCAGCATGGGCATCTCCTTCAGTCAGCGGGCCAGGAAGACCTGAATGGGAATGAATGTAAGTAATAAAACATGAAGCAGAACAATGATCAATACAATATTTCAAACACTTCAATAAGTCATACAGCTGTACATTTGATATGCTCTTGATAAAGGCTCCTTCAATTCTTTAAACGATACCTGTAAATACACAAACAACAGCTGCCAGCTCTACAGTCTATAAAAACCCAAGAACCTCCACAACATCAAATTCGCACGCACACTGTGGAAATTTCCATACAATTACTGACTTGCCAGTTTTTCATGAGCCATCAATAAAATATGTGACTGTTATGGCTATTGGAATGTAACTTTGTAAAAATGATTAAACAATGTTAAAAGATGGTCCAAATAACACAGGGTGTGCAGGATAATAGGTGTGTATTTGTCCCTTAAAACGAGACAATGCCACCTGCAAAGACATTAGTTTGCATAAGCCGACTGGTCAAAGAAGCTATCAGTTTTATATTTTGTATATTTTATTACTTTTATATTTTCTAAAGCATTCTTTTAGTTTATAATACCTGTAGTACATATTTACTATTGCTTCTGGAGACTGATTCATAAAAGTTTTTGCTGGACAGATTTCCTCCTTGAACATCCTCATCAGAATTCCCCAGTATCTGGGCATTGTACAAGCACACATACGATGCATGCATGTGTATATTTTAGGAAGCAGGTCCTCTTTGAACCCTCAGGTGTCAGGATTAAAAGTAACATATTTGCTCTATAGGACATCCATACTCTTTGTTTGTGTCTTCCTCATCAAGTCAGAGGCCATATCAACATATTGGGAATATCTACTGCATATACATTACAGGAATTCAAGTAATCCCTTGAATTTTGCAGGGTTTCAGGTCTTCTAAAGGTCCATTAGGCCTGTAATCTGCAAAGGTAGGCAGTTCATGAATATACAAATAAGTCACACCTGTCACCCAGTCCCCCTCAACCCTGAAGCACTGAGGGGCATTCCTGATACTCCCCCACACCCTCTGATGGTACAGGGGAGCAAAAGAAATCTCTTCTGACCCCTCCCCACCCAGAGAGTCCCCAGGGAATCCCTGGGGTGGCTGCGTCACCACCACAGGGACCCATGGCTTTCAGTGGTGGCAGCGTGGTGTTGAGCCCCTCCGAGGCTCACAGGGCTCCATCCTTCCTGGGGTTGACATGTTTCTTGCTGGATATCAGGCAGATTTGCAGAATGAATGAAACTGTCCATCCCAAGATCGTGGCAGATGAATGAAATGTGTTTAAAACTGGGGAGTGTGGGGTGCAGCGGTGCCCAGCTCGCTGGGACCACTCCCTGGGCAGTGGCAGCGCCGAGACTGGCACTAAGACCCAGCGCCAGCCCACACTTCAGCTGGGCTCCCAGTGGAGCATGAGACTCTCACCAGGTGTGCTCAAAGCTGCGTTACGGTTGTGGCATTTTGAGAGTGCCATTCCAGGTAGGAATGTGGCTTTAAGCCCATGTGACGGGCTGCCCCCTGCACCCCTGCGGCAAGGTTGACACAGTGTGCATGAAGCATACATAAGGGGTGAAGTCTGTTTGACCCCCGAGGGAGCTGCCCTGTGGGGCATGACAGTCCTGCTCCCTGCCATGGGCTGGTCCTGCCCCATAGGGTGGCAGCGACATTCTGGGCATGTGCAGATAGGAAAATGCTGTGAAGAACTGAGGCGTCTTTGCAGAAAAAAACCCTGCAAATATGTGAAGCCACGATAAGTGAACCGTGACATAGCGAGGCACTGCTGTATTCCCATTGTTAAACCTTTTTGGTTTTAAAGCCTAACACAGGAAAAAATTTTTGAAACAAGGTGTATAAAACCAGCAAAACCTATCAAATATACATTTTTGTGGGTCCCTTCCAACTCATAATATTCTGTGATTCTGTGATTCTGTGATTTTTACAACATTAGCTCTACTGAAAGAATACAACTACATCTAAATACAATTACATCTAAACCTACACCAGTATCCTCTGCAGCTGTTTACAAGGACATGTATTGATAGGATAAGGGGACATGGCTTTAAACTGATGGAGGACATGTTTAGATTGGATATTGGGAAGAAATTCTTTACTATGAGGTTGGTGAGACACAGGAACAGGTTACCAAGAGAAGCTGCAGATGTCTCATCTCTGGAGGTGTCCAAGGCCAGGGTAGATGGGGCTTTTAGGAACCTGGTCTAGTGGAAGGTATCCCTGCCCATGGCAAGCGAGTTTGAACTAGGTGATTAAGGTTCCTCCAACAAAAACAGCTCTATGATTTTGTAATTCTAAATACTGTGAGTCAAAGAGGAATCATGCCTGAATATTCAGCCCTCTTATGTGGTCATTACAGAATAATATATGGACCAGCATCACTTATAGCACCAGAGAGGTTACATTATCATCAATTGCATGTTAGCCAAATCAACTTTTGAAAAGGGTACACATTTTTGCCACCTGCAATAGTCATTGTTTTAACAAATGTCCTATTCAGACACAAATTCATTAATCTCTTGATATTCTGTGTGGTGCCCAAATGTGATATCATTATGTGATACAAACCATTTTACTATTTTCTAATGTAACAACTCTCCAGTGTGGAATACTGTTAATGACCAGCATAAAACACCGATCATTTTAGTACAGTTGTAAATCAAAATATATTTTGTACATGGCTTGCCATGAGGGTATGATTAACTTTCATAAAATGAGTAGGATTTGGGGACCTGTTTGATTGGTCAATATTAGTTCTAAGTCACAGGTATAAATCTTTATGACTAAACAGGTCGAAATTCATTAGCTCCAGGCCCCTCCTTCATTCCACATTGCTGTAAAATGACAAGGAAAAAAAGTGTCAGGGAAAAAAAATCTTTTTGTTCATTCCCTGATTTATTTTCTCTCAGCAGAATGTAAATATACTGCAACTTTAAGTCCAACCTTGCTGCATGATTATCTCTCTCCCTTACGGCCACAGGCTGGCATCTTCGGACTACTCTGTAGAGATTGCACAGCTTGGAGGGCCTTGCAAGAGCCAAAATCCTGCAAAAGGTTCTCACTCCTCTTGGCCAAAGCCTGAAACCAACTCTGCTCCTTTCCTGTGTCCAAGGCCAAGGCTGAGCAGCATGAAGCCACCTGGTGCTGCTTGGAGAGCCAACATGAGAAAACCACGGCATGGATTGAACACAAGTCCCTGATGTTATTGAGTCTCAGCTATGTCATTGCCTCCTCCATGGCCTGTAGCAACCCCCTGCATAGGCTCTGTTTAAGTAGAGACATTTAATTTTGCACTGTTTGTTCATGTTCATTCTGTTCTTTCAGCCTTCCCCTCCAGGGTACAGGCAACAAAGTCCGCAGCAGCTGAGTATCCAGCACTCACATGCAGGTGCTGCTTCCCAGAGCCATCAACTATGTTGGAAGGGAAAAGGGGCCCGATTCCTGCTTACTGTGTGATTTTCTACCTCCCTGCCCAGGTGGGTGTGGATGCTGAGCTGCCTGATGCACTGTGATAAAAGAGCCCTCTGGGCAGCTCAGCCCATCACGGGTGTGCTGAGGCACATGCCAGTGCCAGTCACTGCATTTCTCAGAGGTTCTTGTGGATCTGGAAAGTGTTTCACTTCCATCCCTTTCACTTTCATCCCTGGGAAATCATAGGGAATGTCTCTGTGCCTCAGTGCAGACATTCACTTCCTGCCTAAAAAAATAAGCAAGAAAGAAGAATCCTTTCTACCAGGTTATGGGCACCTCCAGAGATTTAGTTCTGCTGGAGATCTGCTTTGCAGCTGGGAAGCTAATGAAGGGGCCAAGGGTGGAATGGCACTACGGGAATCTGTCCCCAGGAAACAAATGCCCACATCTGCAGCTCTGTCCACTGGTTCAGAGCTGCAGGCATCAGGTGCCTGCAACCCCCCATAGACTCATTGCCAAGTGAAGGTGACAAGGACACACAGAGAGGCTGTGTCACAGCAGGAGCCCAGCCAGGACCTTTGTCACTCTTCTGTACCACCTGTCTGGCAGTAAATCTGCAATAATTGTCTTCAGACAGTTAATGATGTGTTTATATACCAGAGCTTCTAACACTATAAAAGATTCTTATCATCCCTTTAATCATCTTCCTTCAGCCATTTTAAACTGCTGTTCCCATGAGATCTATAAATGAATATTATTCATCAGTGAACAATGTTAGTGAAAGAATCCAAACAGAATCTGGTGCTTAATATTTGGGAATTAGGTGGTTTTATTATGGAAACTCTTCTGAAACTTTAATTACAATAAGTGTTAGTTTATATTAAAACAATATTTTAGATGCTAGAATGTCCCAAAAAATGAACACAAGAAGACAACAGGAAATATGTGGTGAAATATTTGTGGGTTTTTTTTCCTTAGAGCAGTCAGGCCATGACTAGTGCAGAGTTAGGATTAGAATAATAGTAAAACCCCTATTGGATGAAAAATAGTTTTCTTTTCTCAAAAGGAAACCTAAAGAGATTTCCTCACTCTAAATGACAAATTTAAAAGAAAGTTTAATCAAAACTGGAAGGACCGTGCATGCAAAAGGTATTAAGCAAGGAGGACTCATTTCTCATCTGGGCGGTCAGAGATTTATTAAGTCTGTGAAGCAAATATCCTCTGCAGCAGATTTTAGCACTTTCCTGACCTGGTGGCCAGAAAGCACATCTGATCATGCAAAAACATGCTCTTTGCTTTCCAGATGCTCCCTGCTTCTTGTTTAGATAAGGCATGAGCTATCTGCAGTCTTATATAGAAGGCGATGCTGGCTTCATGCACATTTTTTTTTTTTTTTACTTCAGAGGGTGCTTCAGTTTCTTGGATTGTTCCTTCCAAGGGAGGATGTGCTGTCCTGTGTCTGCAACAGCATCAAGCATGGTTCATCACTTTCATGCATCCAGGCTTCTTCAGTGATTTAGTCTTGTTTGATTTAGTTGCTGTTAAAAGAAAAGAAGCAGATTAATAATTATGATGAAATAAAATCTATTTCCTTTACGGTCTAGTATTTTGGGAACAGGAGAGCCTCTCCTTTCTGAGCAGTGCAGGATGTACACATTTAGCTTCTCAGATACAAGGAGTAGCCTTTTAACTGGGGCTCATACAACACTATCACTAAGAATTACTAAATCCCCAGTACTACTTCCAAATGGTGTCTCCTCTCCTTTAACGCTGATGGCTGACTGCAGGCTGGGCAGAGCTTTAAGTGTTCTTATTTGACTTGTGCCCTCAGCATCCAGGGTTGATTCACAGTCTTTAGTGCCTTCGTACAGCCATCTGTCCTCCTGGCCAGCTGCCCAGGGACAACCTGCTCCTACCCTCTCCCTCAGACATATGGCACCAGTGCTGAGCGAGGGCAGCCTCAGCCACAGGGAAATACAGGGAAATTCTCCTCTGTGCTCCTCCCCACTCTCAGCCTCTGCTCTGATGGGGAAAGGGGCAAAACTAGGCTGAAAAAAGTATAGACAGGGAGCCTGAGGGTCCTCAGGTGGTGTGGTTGCTGTTCCCAGAGGATTCTCACTCGTGATGAGGAGTCCTGAGTTAGACCAAACCCTTGGAGCAGTTTACTCTGAGGTCCCTTGGTACTCTGCAGAGCTTTTTTTGTATTACCAGCCATATGACTCGCTCCAGGCTGTGTTTGGATGAACACACCAGCTCCAAAGGGAGCTGGGGAGGGCTGGTTCCCGTTAGACACTCTGCCTGCAGACATTAAGCCGCAGGTGAGTAGAGTCCCCACTTCCCCGAGGCTTCACAGCACCCACAGGATGCTGCAGGGAAAGATATTCTTCGGGGATAGCAGAGTCCCAGGGCACCCACCCTTTAAGGCTGGATTTGCATTTTGAACAGATAGGTGAATGTCACTTAAAGTTCTGGATTCCATAGCATCAAAAACACAACTGCAGTTCCCCTGGCTGCAACTCATGGAGAGCTGACATGCCTCACACCCACCTTCTCTTTAACAGCAATTGCCAAAAAACATTTCACCGAGAGTTTCATTTGTGTACGGACTGGCAGAAAGTGGCAGGTCACTCTCACCACAGGATACAGGGACTGGAATAATGAGCTCCAGGCTTTCGTGCTTAGGGATGACTAGATCAATAGAGTTCTCAGAAGGGAGGAGTCATTTTTAGGGGAATAGCAGGCACCAGATCCAAACAAACTGGGCATTAAGTCAGCATTCCTTGCAGAAAACAGTCGATTTGCCATAATTTGTCATGTATGTATAATTCAAAAATTATGTGCAGTTCTGTTCCTTCAAATGGGTTTTGGAAAGATTTATTTACAAAGCTGGTTGTGATATTTTATTAATTTTATTCCAACATTTTATTACAGGCAACAAAAGCTGAAAAATACTTTAAAATATTGCAACCTCTTATTATGTTCATAAACTACGCTTGACTAGAGAGTGAAGTACTTGCTGTTTTACAGAGAAGTAAAATAAAATTCTTGCTTCATAGTTCACGACAAGTTTGGAAGATTCCTACATCCAAACCAGGCTTTACAACTGCAGAGTTGAAAAAGGTGGCTTGAAATCATAAAGCTGGATGGTATTAACTCAACTGTTCAAATGGTACTCAAACATGAAACTGAGGAATCACTAAGTATTATTTAGCTGAGCCTTCCTGTCTAAACAATGCAGGACCATAAGCACAATCTCAGTGGCAAATATATTACTTCTCTGTAAAAAAGTTTCAGGAGGACTGTGAGAATCCAGAGATTAGTGATTCTGTCTTCAGCGCCAGACAAAAATGTTTAATACGTATATCATAAATAAAAGAACTAGAATATACTGATATGAAACCCTGATATATTGTCATGAATTAATACGATTTTCATTAAAAAATGAAATTATGTCTTTCATATATCTCAGGATTATTTGCAAGGAACCAATAAGCATGAAGATAAACAAGGTTTTATCAGTCCAAAGAAGATGGAGTTTCAAAAAACTTAAATATATCACCAAAGACTGTTAAGGAAACTAAGTTCTCATGGGATAAGAAGGAAAGTCCTGCTCCAGATTAATTACTGAAAGCAATTAACCATGAATTATTTAATTAATTAGATAGGAATCAACACTTTATTTTCACACTGGAGAGTGAGGTCTATATTTTAAAGATTTCTATTAAGATTGGTATTTCCTGTATCCTCAGAAATGACCCAAGAAAAAGGGTCCCAAATCAATGCCTGACTGATGAATGGTGGCAGAGTTTTGGGATATTCTGCAGTTTACAGACAAAAAGATGTATTTAAATAATTCCAGACCTCTGTCCCAGCTCTCACCACGAGGTATGTCACAGACATGCCTCATGCCTTCTCTCGGTGGTAAAAGGGAGGTCAGATGGCCGTGATGGCTTTCCTGAAGAAGTGCTACGTGGTACGTGAACACTTCCTGCAGACACAGGAAATACTTCTTTGGAAAATCCTGGCCTTCGACACCAGTCCTCTGGCCAGTGTGCGGTGTGTATGTACATGGTGCAATGTGGTTTCCTCAGCTGGTGCCAGAGCAATGCCAGAGGCAGTGGGAAGGAGGAATAGAGGAAAAGATTTGGGCTCATGGCCAAGACACTCACCTGCCCCAAAGCAGCCATAGGACCATGGACTTTGTGTACCTGCAGGAACCAAGTACAAATACTTTTCAAAGGCAATTTGCTCTTGTATCTCCACATATAAATATGGACTGATAAACAGAGGCAGACAACATGTCACTAGTCAAATAAGTGAAACTAGATGGAAAAGGTAAAGCAATGTCACTATGGTGAATGTGAAGTTCAATAAACCAAGATAGCAGTGATATGAATATATTGGAAACAATATTTATGAAAGTTGATACTGTAAGTCCTTTTAAATCTATCCCAGTTCCTGGCAAAATGAAACCTGCCCCTTCTGTGGTTCACTGTCTTGCTGCTGCAGATAAATCTTCCTAGGAAATAAACTATGTTGAAATTTTCTTGGCTTTTTTTTTTCTTTTACTCTTAAACAACAACAAAATGTCTCGCTGTACTCTATTTGTAAGCAGTCAGTGTTCAAATTATGAGCTGAAAATTGGACCACCTGCCAACACACATCATGTAAAGCCCAAACAGAGGAACTTTCACCCCACAGGAAGGGGAGCAGGGAGAAGAACCTTCAGTACAGACATTCACCAGCTCATGTTCGATCAATTTTCCCTCAATGCTAAACCAGCTCCTTTTACTCTGTTTCCTGCCTTTCCCTTATGCAGGACAAATCAGTTCCATCCAGTACTTATGGCAGCCCTTATTTCATACTGATTATTTTTAGCTCTTGGTATTCAGCAGCAGCGGAATTCTTTATTGAAGTTCAATGTAAAATCTAACTAGAGCAACACTCTTGTGATAATTATTTTATGAATTAGTTACAGGTAAGTG
The DNA here is from genome assembly GCA_013390025.1 of Pitta sordida. Classification (NCBI taxonomy): domain Eukaryota; kingdom Metazoa; phylum Chordata; class Aves; order Passeriformes; family Pittidae; genus Pitta; species Pitta sordida. Next base: position 686,816 of record WEKX01023410.1, read on the forward strand.
GCTGTGCAGAAGGGCAATTGTAATTAACTGTATCATACAGTAAACTCCTGCAAACCGTCACGCTTTTGGGTTTTTATTCTTTACCTCTGAAGAATAAGCCCATGGAAGCTAACAGAACTTGCACCAGAATTGGGCTCACAGGCTGTGTTTATTGAATGCAATATTTCTGCCTTAGGTTTGTGGATTTTTTCCCCTGAAGAATCTATTAGTATTTTTTTCTTCTTTTCTATATACTTATTCAGTTGTTCTGTGGTTGATGCAAGTTTCAAGGTCACCGTGGGTCTTCATTCCAACACCCCTTCTTTGGGCACAAATCTCATCAAAATGAATCAGGAAGGACTGTGGAAGCATCTTTCTAATATTGCTTGCTTCTTTTTGGGAGATTTGGCTGATCCCTGGTTAGTTATGTGGTATTTCATGCCTGCTGCTTCAGTCTGTCCTCTGACTCTTTCTAAGGAGACTATTAAGACTGAAGACAAACAATCATGAGATAATACAGACAATAAATTAAGGCTTACACAGGCCTCAAATGCAGTTTCATGTCTCAGAAACCTTTACAGTTGGCAAAGAAGGTGATCTGGGTGTTGCTGGTACATACCAGCAGCAAGGGGTCATTTTCTCATGTCACTGTAGGGTCAGAGCTAAAACTCAACTTGGAATTTCTCAAGGAGCTTCCCTGACAGGAGCTGAGCCCAAGGTGCCTCCAGCCCCACCTGCTCTTCGTGTGCTCTCACACCAAGCTTGGACACTGTAACTATTCCTCATTGTCCCGGTGCTCACTGTGCCTGACCATCCCTCTTTGCTCCTCACATCACTTGTCATTCTTTATCCAGTATTCTTCTGGGCAGGACTCCAGATGCACAGGGGTATTTAGGCACTTAATTCAAACATGGAGCAGGGAGATATAGGCATCATTGCGGATCTTGGTTGAAGGAAACTCTTTACTGGCTTGGCTGTGAACATCTGTAGGAATGGTTCAGGCACTCAAAGGTATCAGGGTTCAGTGAGGCACCAGTAGGACAACTAGTATGGAGTGTCTGCAAGGAGTACAAAAATATTTCTGCTGCTCAGGTAGGTGCCACCACAAAAATTAGGAGATGGGCATGAACATAGGTCTGAGGGTCTCCATCTCTTATGGGGATGTCTGCCCATTTTCTGTGCAGCCCACTAAGATCAGCTCCAGTGGGAAAACAAGGTTTGGAAATCACAGAATCACAGAATCACAGAATCAGTAAGGTTGGAAAAGACCTTAGAGATCATCGAGTCCAACCTATCACCTATTACCTAACCTAGCCAAACCTGTTACCTAACCTGTTGCCATCAGAAGATGCTTTGTGTGGGAAGAAGGAAGGATCAAAGATTAATTAACTTAGCTCTTAGGAAATGAACCTAAGCTCAAGGAAAAGAACCACAGCTCAAGCAAGAAGCGACCTAGGGAAATAAGAGTGATCTCAAGCTGCAGAACTCAGATCTAGAGAGCTGGAGTACTCTGTACAGTCTGCAGTGAGACCAACAGGTCTGGCAGCATTTCAATAACAAAGGTGACACGGGGTTAAAATAGGAATGCTTTTCTACAAACCTGGTTACAAAATAGTCAAGGAAAGCTAGCAAAATGCATAACCTCTTATAAATGTTCTCTCAAATGTGATTTTATTTTCAAATGTCAGAATATAAATGGTGAGGAATATAAGCCATTGACTCAAAAAGTAAGTTTGAGAACATGCAGGAAGGCACTGCATATTAAACACTCTTCAGCCCTTATTCAAGAGGTTCTGAACACCAGCAGAATTGAGGAGATGTGTAGTTCCTAAACAACTCAAAAAATCACTGTTTTTTCATTTTTCCTTCTTCTGTCCATTGTAAAATATTTCAATAATATTCCTGAATTTCCACAGGACAAATAGCAAGTGCACTTTTCTTTACCAAGGAAAACCAGCTTGTTAGACTTTCTTTCTCCTCAAATTCCCTAAGCAGAGCTAAAGGAGGGAACCTTGATTAGTAAAATGCACAGAGAGGGTTAAAACAGAGCAAATCTGGCCTTGTTGAAGCATATCTAAAACCACCGTTGACTTCCATGGGGCAGAACAACACATCTGCTGTGGAGAGGATGAGTTTAATTTTCCACTTGGATTATCACAGCTGCTCTGAAGACGCTCATTCATCCCTAACCACTTCCAACTTTCTGGCAGTCTTTGCAGCCATCTTCTTCAATGTTGAAATGGCTAAGAGAGGGTCAGAAACCCAGCTGAGGTTCAGATCCCTCCTCGCTGAGGATGTCTTGTAAGAGCAAAATTAAGAACTGGATTTGACAATACTCTGAGGACAGAGCCTTTCCCATCCATTTTGCAGGAGGTGTTTCAATAGATGTCCCTACCTGGACATATCTATTGAGGGGAGAGTGTCCTGGAAGTACCAAGATGTCATTTTGCATGAGCCCTGACAATCTCATAATCTTGTAATTTCATGGGGTTTGGGAAAATAATGCCACAAATAGGCTAAACACCCAGCAACACCCGAAAAATCTTATCAGGCCTCTGACCTTTAAATAAGTTGGATGTTTAGCTTTTCTGAAGATCAGGCAATGAGGCTGGAATTCATCTGCAGTGTAGACACCCATATCTGAGCAAGGTGACAGAGGCCACAGAGGGTAGGGAACAGCTGAGAAGCCTGAGATGGAGACTGTGAATAGAAGTGATAAATCATGTACCAGGAGTGTCTATGGTCTCTCCAGTAACCGTGAAGAGTGACTTGCTTGGTTCGTAAGCTAAGTGAGATGAATCGAAGTGCTGGTTATCCAGAAAATTGTACAATGACTTTGCTCTTTTGATCCTCAGGAATAATATACATTCACAGACTGTCTCCCATATTTGCTGTAGATTCAGACTAACTTCTGAGCCCAGTATGGAGACAGTTCTGCCCTCATCCTCTGAAGATCTGAACTACTCTAAAAGCACTGATGAATCATGGTATCCTGAAGAAGTTGAGATAGAAAATACAGGGCCATATCACTTGTCAGTGCCATCAGGAAATCTTGCAACAGCCAGGGACTGAACTGTAGTTGTCCTTGTTCATCATTTCTGTCTCATGGCTGCCCTTGAAATCATTCCTTTTACTGTCCAGAGTAAGTGGCAGGATGCAGACTCCAGAAATGTATTTCAGACCATTTTCATTATAAATCACCTTTTGTTGTGAGGGGTAGAGGACTGACAACTCAGTGTGCAGGCTTCTTAGTCACAGAATCACAGAATATTCTGAGTTGGAATGGACCCACAAGGATTATCGAGTCCAACCCTTAAACAGCACCATTTCCTCCCTGGCAGGAATCGAACCCTCGATCTCTCGCATGAGAGACAAGGACACTCACCACTGTACTAAAGTGGATAATACAGTCATGTCCTTTAGAAAGAAAATTGCTTACACCCATTTTGATATGCTTGTTTAAATACTGAGAACGGTTTAATCCCATCCAGAAAATAAGGTTGGCACAGACACTCAGACAGTTCCTCCCAATGGGATGGGAGAGACAATTGGAAGGATAAAAATGAAAAAAACTCATGGGCTGAGATAAAGGCAGTCTAACAAGTAACACAAACCCCACTTTTCACCACTTCCCATGGGCAGGGAGGTGTTCAGCCATCCCCAGGGAAGCATGGCTCCATCATGCATGAAGGTGACTTGAGAAAACAAACATCATTCCTCTTAACATCCCCCTCTTCCTTCTTCTCCTGTCTGTATGTACTGAGCATGATGCCATTTGGTGTGGAATATCTCTTTGGTCAGTCAGGGTCGACTGTCCTGGTTGTGTCCCTCTACAGCATCTTGTGCACTTCCACCCTCCTCACCGGAGGTGTCGGGTGAGAAGAAGAAAATACCTTGGCTCTGTGTAAGTGCTGTACACTACTAAATAAAACAAAGTTATTTTTAACACACACCCAAAACATAGCTTCATGCTAGTTACTGTGAAGAAAATTAACTATCCTAGTCAAACCCTGGACAATAAAAAAGATTTATTTACATGGAATTAAATTTCATTTTTGTCCCTAGACAGATCCATAAATTTATTTTGTACTATGGTTTAAACAAAAATTCAAAAGTGTAGTGTGGCCAAAGACAAGTTTATGACTATTTTCTTAGAATCATCTGAGACTTTTATAAGCTAGGGTAGCCAGGCTTAAACAATATATTTAGCAGCCCCAGTTCTCCTGTTAGGAATATAAAATGCCAAGAATCTTTGAGAAGTTGATTCTTATTAATTTCCAGCACTTTCAAATGTCAATTTTACTGTTGTCCTTTCAGGTCTTCCTCTCTAAGACACAGTGGTGACTACCACAGCTCTTGGGAAAAAACTGAACTACTCAGGGACTAATCAGTATGAACTGGAGGATCAGGAGTGAAAGAACATATCACAAATTTGTGTCTTTTACCTTCTCTTTCCAAGATTTTACACCCTTCTGTTAAGTAAATCACTTTACACACCAGAGCTTCTTTACAGAGTTGTAAACTGAAATGTTTTTCCAAGTTGCCAATTTCCATTCTGTTATTTTACCTTTCCCTCCACACAGGAGAGCTCTGGGGTCTAAAGAATCAATTCTCATCTTCAGAGATGTTAAAGTAGTTAATGAGATTGATAGGGTTACCTTCATGGCGAGATAAAACTGTCCAACCTTTACTCATTGCTCTCTATGTCAAAGATTTTTACTCCTCCTTTAGAAAAAGAATGTCCAAAATTCAGTCATGACCCACATCTTATGTACATTTGCAGTCACAAAAGAAAGGACTGCTGACAGAACTGATTTCTTCAGTGTTTTTAGATTTTTAAGGAAAAAGCATCACAAGTTATAACTGTTGAGGGATTTAAGGCTTCCGGATGTCTCTCACTAATGAGAGGTCTCTGCTGTCAATCTATATTTCCTAATTTTTGATTGCTTGACTTTGCAGTCTCTGTAACAAAATTTTAATGTAAGTTTTATTTAATATAAGAATAAAGCTTTATTTAATATAAAGCTTCCTCCATCTTTAAAAAAACCCAAATAGAACCTCCTCACCACACAGAATAAATCTCAACGTCTGCCAAATCCAGCAGTGTCCCAGTCACTGGGATCAATGAAGGAGAGAGGCAGTAGGCCATTGTTTCCAGTGCAGACTTGCATGGAAAAGAAGGGCATGTAGCTGGTTAGAGGGTTTCATGCCTTTACATCAGTGGCAGGAGAGTCTGATGAAAGTCCAAACCTCTTTTGCATCTGCTGTGGTCAGAGCTTTTTCTCTCAGCCTTGTAGCACCACTGAACCAGGTGTCTCTCCCTTCCCTTCTTGCCTGGTTGGTCCCAAGTTTACTTCCCTTTCCTTGGTTGCTCTTTTACCACCTAGTGCTCTTTTTGTCCAAGCACTTTTTATAACTTTCTTCCCTTACCTCTGCTTCATTTAATTACCTTTTCCACCAGACTCTAGCTCTGCAATTCCCTTCTCCCTTGTCATACTACAGGTCCACTTGAAGAGAAGATAAAGAAGTAGGAAGAACAGGAGAGACAGAAAGTGGCCATCCATGATATTGAGGAGCTGGAGTGTGTTACCTGAACTTCTGGGTTTGCCCTGACCTGTGAAGAGCAGATTTAGTCTTTGCCTCCATGTATGCACTGTTCAGGAGCAGTAGGAGCCAAAAGGCTGGAGAAACCCAGTGAAAACCCAAGCCTGGAATATGTTTACTGTCGAGCTTCCAGAAGTCTCTACTGATCTTGAAAAAATAAAAAGTTGACTTTCTAAAACTTCAGCTCAACAGATTTTCTAGGGATTGACACAGTTATCTTTGGCATAAAGGTAGTCTCCTGCTGTAGTTTCAGCTGGGGGAAGGAGTACTAAAGCTGCAAAGAAAAGCCTCAAGTGTTGCCTGGCACAAGCAGTGCAGTAGTAGTAATATCTTGACAGAGCCCCTGAATCAAAAGGTTATGGAAAAGTCAAAGCACATAAACCCCACCTTGCCTCACAGGTCTCAAAGTTGTCTGAATCAGAATTGCTTCAAGGATTAATTCAGGCAAGCATCCTGCTCCAGCCAAGATACACGAGTGCTTGCAGATGGGAATCAGAAAACAGAGTGAAAAGCGGTGGAAACAAGCTCATCTTGTAAACATTTGTTGCGAAAGCAGTTCCAGTGAGCAGCCAGGCTAAGAAAAAAAGAGGCAGCAGCAGCAGCCATCACCAGGACTTTCGTGCTCTGCTCAGGCTGCACATTTGATCCTGCACAAAATCCCCAAAGCCTCATGTCACCTGACAGTGATCCCATATCTCCTGTGAATGGATGTGGTTTAAAGGCGGGATCTGTTTCTAAAGGACACAAAAAGTGTAATACAGGCTCAACTATGGAAAACTCGTGTGATTTCATAAAAAAAGGGTTTATGCTTCACTGTCTTCTTAGAACATGTTGCGTTTTACTGTCAGTGTAAAGGCGTTTGTAATGAAACGGATCACTATACTGTGCAGGATATTCATAAAGCTTGTAACCCAATTCCTTGGTTTCCAATTAAAATAACATCCAAGAGGCAGAGTTATGCAGGCGTGAGATATTATCACGGTGCTTAAAATTAGGTTAATTCTAGAAACGATGTCTTTAAAAAATATTTTAACGACCATGAGAGACTCTGCAAAACTCAGCTGTGGGTTGTGAGCTTTGTTATTGTTTATATTAACACTGGGTGTAATGATATTGAAATCAAGGTTTTCTGGTTTGTAAATTATGCTAAAGACCAACAAATGATAATGGGCTTTGAAATTGGACTCTGAAGTAATATCAAATAGTGAATGTGATTAAATATAGATAAACAGAGCGTAATCTGTCATGGAAGAAGAAACCAAAAGAGCAATTGAAAAAATGGAAATGAGTATACTGCTGCAAACTGCCAAGAAAAGAAATTTGTCAAAGAAAGAGAAAATGATTCAGAAGATGTCCTGAGTTCGGGCAGTAACTTCATTAATGCAAACAGGACTTTGCACTGCTGGGAAATACAATAATTTGTAAATCAAAAGGAGATCTAGTACAGTGCTTCTGTACAATGTACTAGTTAAAGACTATCTATAGTAACTGTCATTATGCTTCTGAAAGAATCTAGTTTCTCTTAATTGGAAACAACAGAGATGAAGCCTAATACTATGCATCTCAAAGACTTGAGCGATGCTGAAATGCAATAATAATTTAACTTATCCTTCAGTGCCTGATGAAAAGTCTGTTTATGTAAATATTCTCACATCAGACTGGTAACGTTGCTTCTAAGAAAAAACCCACACTGGTAGGTGTGAAATACAGACACTTTCAGCAATATTTTTCCAAGTTTCCTCCACCACATGCTGTGCCCCTCCCGTAGAAGGGCATCACTGCTCACTGGGCAGGTGGCAGTGGCACACTCAGGAGGTATATGCTAAAGAAGTTTTCCCTCTGTGAGGCGTCCTTGGTGCAGTTAAGGAGATGACAGAGATGTCCCGGAGACCCAATGACTGCTGTTACACACCATTTACAAAGAGATGTGCTCGACTCTAGAGAGCACTCAGTGCCCACAGGGGAAACACGACCAGGAAAAGGAAGGCGTTTACAGTGACTGAGATACGTGGTAGTAGAAAGAGCATCCCCACACCCCAGAGTTTTATGGGTTTAGAAATACACGACTCTGTTTCTGAGGTGCAGAACATATGTGAAGATTAATTCTGCTCAATGTTTTCCCACAGGCTTTTGTTTTTTTAAATTTCTGACCCTCTATTTCCAGATCTGCCACATGCCCCTTTCCTCTACTGCTGCTGCTGTAAAGCTGAGCTCTCTAATGCATTTAATACATCCATCCTGTACAGCAAGAACTTTTCAGCTCTTTGCCTGTCTCTCTTGTGTTCCCATGACACAATTGTTGACGGGTTTTGAATGTGTCACAGATACAGTGGAGGAGAACAAGAAATGAATGAAACTATAATCCCAGGCAATGAGATTTCTTGCTTCTGAGACCTCATTTTCCTTTGTGTTTGATAAGTAAGTTCATTTATTACCCTGTTTTTAAGTGAGTTACTTATTCTACCTTCAGGATCCTAATTGCTTTTCAGCTTGTGTATATCATTAATGCTGTATATCTTCATTTTCTAGCCTAGGTAATAATCGAGCATTCAGTCATTGTTATACTCACCATTCTGCCAACATTTATTAAAATGAAGCAATTAACTATTGTCTTAAATGGAGTTTAGAGGTAAGGCTCATTAATTTTAGACCCATTACAATTAAGTGGGATGATAAATGTAAACTTACTTTATCACAGCTTTGTACAGAAACCTTGTTTGATTATGCAGTGTCAGTGGTCACTTTGTGCTGTACTTTTTAGTTTGTTTGTCCCAAATTTATGAAGATACAAGTCATTACACGGACACTTGTATAACTGGTAGACCTCAGTCCATCCACAGACCCATTGGAGTTGTCCTGAATCACATCCAGTGCAGCACTAATATACCCTCATGGCAGGTAAACAGAGTAGAACGCTTCTGATCAAGACCTTCAGGTACAGATGGCTAAAGCTAAGGTCTGTCACACAGAGTGATCTGATTTTCCCCCTGCACTCAGCTCAGGCATAAACCTTTCAGATGAAGTCCTTTTCTAATTAAGGTCCTTAATGCAGATGAACCTAATGATGTAGCTACATGTTCAAGGGGAAGGTCAAAGAGATGAGGACTCCTGATGAAGTCCAGAAGGAGTACTCAGGGGCATGATGTTAAGAGATATGACTAAGTGCCTTGTTGAATGAAAGACTCAAGATCTAAATATACCCACCCAGCCTCCTCAGAGGCCCCACACCACATCAGCTCAGGCCTGAAGATGGTGTAGACTCCTCATTCCATGACATTTTCACCTTTAACACATTATTTCTTGGATAGTTTTTAACCATATTCACCAGTTTGTCTCATTCTTTCTCTACTGACACAAGGAGAAGGAATATTATTAACAGGCAAGATAGGAGAGTCTAAGGGGAAAAAAACCCAAACATAGACACAAAAGTCGCCGTCCCTGGAGGTGTTTAAGAGGAGACTGGATGAGGAGCTCAGTGACATGGTCTAGCTGGGGGGTGTTGGGCTGGATGGTCCTGTGGGTCCCTTCTGGCTCAGAGTGGCCCGTGAGCCTGTGAGGGAACTAGGTTTATGTTCACCACTCTGGGATGTGCGTTTGGTCTCTGTACGGGCGTTAGCTGGTGAGTTGGACTAGATGATCCTTGTGGGTCCCTTCCAACTCGTATTTTGTGATTCTGTCAAAAGATGCCATTAAATCAGAACTCTAAACAGCACAGCTTTTCTGTACCTCTGGCTAGCAGCTGAACAGAGTACTTTGGAGGCATCTCCAGTTCTCAGAGGTGGGGTATTCTTGTCCAGATATCCAAGTATACTCACTCTGGCAAGATATGTCTTCTGTTGCAGCTTTTGTGTCATTCAAGAGGTAACTTGCATTACCTCTTAACTTATATTCATTTTAGAAGACAGAGAAAAGTCATCAGAATAGGGAGGGATCTGGATCTGCCTGTCTCCACATATCATTAACTTCCTCCCCTATCTTCACAATGAGATGAAAGGGGCACAGTTGGTAAATGGCTCTTTGAAACCTGCCAGGCTTTCCTCTCAGTTCAAGACAGCTTTGAGAATCTGTGGGCTGGCTGCAATGACACCGCTGTTGTAGTCCTCACTCTGATCTGCTCCTAGTTTTGAAGGCACACTACTAAAATCAAGGGGAGTCTACCAAAATCTGCAGGGAGGTAGTGATCAAATAACTATGAAAGGCGTAAGGAAATTGCACTGAGTGACAAATGATCTTGCTCATCACAGAAATACCACGGGCAGACAAGGAGGGTTCTGTTCACTCCAGTCCTCATCTCAGGGCAAGGCCAGCTCGAGTCTGTTTGCTCGAGGCCATCTTCAGTTGAGTCTTGAATGTCTCCAAGGATGGAGATTTCACGATGTGTCTAGGCAACCGTTATGGTCATGAATTACCCCTGAACAGGCTTCTGCAAGAGGGAAAATCAGGAATCATAGAATAGTTTGTGTTGGAAGGGACCTTTGAAGGTCATCTATTTTAAGTCTGTGGCAAAGAGCAGGAACATCTTCAACTAGATCAGGTTTCACAGAGCAATTAAAAAAAACAAAATGAAAGGCAACAATTGCTGACTAAACAAAATTACTAGATATCCTCAAGAAAAAAAAATACTAGTAAGGACAAGTCCATTATTTCAAACTACTTTTGGGTTAAGGCAAGAAAAAACCAAGCACAAACAAATAACACTGAGTTTGTCTTTTCATCATGATACCAGATTAAATTTCAAATCTCACAATGCTTCTTGGGTCAGAAATTTTGTTTTTCAGCTTGTTTTCATTCCATGGGAGAGTTAGTGGGGCAGTAAAGGAGACTCCAGAGAAGCCACAGATGTGTCAAAAACCTGCAAGTAGTATTTCAGGAAAGGTGTTTTGTGATTTTGTCTGGGTGGTAGAGCTTCAATGCAATCAAGAAGAGAATTTGTGCCTTTCTGGGGATCTTTCACAGAATACATTGCTGCCATTCTTCAGTGTTAAATCCTCAGGAACCGACAAATTCATACTTTCAGCAAACCAATATGATCAACAGCAAATTATTGGCGTCAGTAGTAAACTTCCAGGTAGCAAGCCTCATTTTTCTAGTTTGGAAGGGGAATTTAAATGAATAAAATTCAAAGCATTTGACTTACAGTGGCACCCTGCAAATGGCACATAACTCCTTGAAATCACTCTCAATTCCCAGCTTGCTGGAGAGTTTCTGCTCATGATACACTCAATCTGATTTTAAAAATCTGCTAGCTGCATGTGTAGGAAGCCCAGGGCACCTGCCCTCACCCACACGTCCTATGCTTACCCAGAGAATAATGCCAGCACTGACTCACCAGATTAGACATGACCCTGCTTCATGTGTCACAGAACAGAGCGCCTGTGATTAGTAGCTATCTGTGAGATGTTCAAAGTGAATTGAGACTTAGCACTCTCATCTGACTCCCTAACAGTCTATAATCCTTCCACAGGGGGGTTCAGATGAGTTGATGTGACGTAATTTGTAATTAAGCAGCTTGAATGGCAGTGAGCCTTTAGCTGGCTGGGCAAAGCCTGCTTTCTCTGGGAAGTGTGTTTTACACAGAGAAAAGAAAAAAAAAAAAAACAAACAGCAAAACAAACACACAGCTTCCAATAAAGCCAAGAAACAGCTACTCAGGATGTCCATGCCTTCTTTGCTTTCTCCTGTGAATAATCTCTTTTTTAGGAGGTTCCCTATGCTTGACTATGTGGCATGTTTCCAGAAACAGTGGTTGCTTCCCATGCTGGTGATATGAATATCCAAGCTGTGTCCCTAAAGAAAAAGAAAGCAACAGAGGAGTCATTCAGTTCCTCATTTCATGCCTATTTAGATCACCAGTGATTTCAGTAACCCTTAAAGAATGCTATTCCTGCTTGTAGTGGATTTCATAGTTGGTTGTCACTCTATTTTCAATGCTAATATCACAATTTATTTCTATAAATAGAAGACTCAGGTATTTTCTCAGGATTAAAAAAAAGCGGATTTCTGGTCTTCTTTCCCTTTAATTTCCTGCTACAATTCAGAGAGAGCTGGATTCTATAGCTCCTGACCCTAAATCCTTGTTAGAGTACAGAGAGTCTGTGTCAGAGGTCCTGGGGATCTGGGCTTTGCTTTGGAGAGGACTATTTCATATTGCAAGTTCATTTTAAGTCATTCTATTGCATTTTCACTGTTCAGCCTCCAATCCAAGATTATCTTTGCCCATCTGTTATTTATCCTACCGGTTACATGACCTGTGGATTACCCAGCTTTTCTTTTAAAATCTCATTCTGTTTATATCCATTCTTTACTTGCTGCTTATTTGTCACAAAAAAGTTGCCAGCATGCAGTTTTACCTGAAATTGTGGTAAGATGCATAATGTGCAACAGAAGTGTTTGGTTACACATCTGTGACCAACCTATGCCTGTTTCTGTAACAGGGGGAGCAGAATTTGGGAGGAGCACACAAGTATCCACGGACTATCCCTGAGGAAGTCCAGACGGCCATGATATAAAACTTCGCATGTCTGATGCTTCTTGAGTAAACACATACCCATCAGTGTGAGCTGAACATTGTTATTAGAATCACAGAATCACAGAATCACAGAATCAGTAAGGTTGGAAAAGACCATAGAGATCATCAAGTCCAACCTATCACCTGTTACCTAATCCAATCTAGTCAAACCTGTTTACTGATTGTGTTTTCATGGTCACCTGTAATTTTCACTCATAATGATCTAATGCTGCCTGTGCGTGAGCACCAGCCTTGCAAAAGTGCTCTTTGGCCAACAGATGACTTAGGGAATAGCTTTGCTATTGTTCCTGAACCACTGTACTTCTGCCTTGCAGAAGAGTTTTCACTATGCCTATTCTTGCTGAGATGTATGGTGGGTGTCCTAGCACTGAAATGCAACCTTTGACCAAAAAGAAAATCCCCTCTCTCCTAAAACTGTTCTAATCCAGCTCTAGCTACTGCACCTGGAACATGAATTAATAAATGTACCCTGGACTCATGCTACATAGAGGTCAAATAAGTTGTTTGTATGAAGTCCCATCTGGCTTTAAAGACATTCTTACTGTCTTTTCTCAGACTAAGTAATTTTTCAAGAAAAATGTGATATTGCTGCTACTGATATGCACTTTGCATCATACCGCACATTTAAAGCTTTACTCAGGGCTGTGTCCCATTATGTTGGGAGCTGTAAAAGCAGAGGGAAAGGCAGTGCTGACCTCAGGGAAATCAGCTTTAAATTAATAGCATAAAACAAACAGCTGTGCAAACTTGGAGCTGGCAAGGCCTCGGAGCATGTTGTACAAATAGAGGGGAGAGACTAATGGGAGTAGTTCAGACAGGAGGGGAATATATAGGAAGTTAAACCCTGATTCTTTTTCCATTCAGACATCTCTCCACTGCAATTCTTTGGTATGAAAACAGAATTAGTCTCAGCTGTTTTGTTGCCACTTTTGTGTAAAGTATAACAAATTTATCAGCTGTAAAATGTTATCAATTCTTTAAATTATTTGTTCTTGTAAAATTATTGATATTACCGAGTGCTACAGCCATTCTCTTGGTCAGGATCTGGATATACAAAAATAACGAGTTACTGTTTACAGGAGACTACTGCAGCCAGGGCTAGGAGTAAATTGTACTAGACACAAATTCAAGATGGTTTACACCAGTTGTAATCACTGTTTCTCCTTTCCATGTGTGTGGACAAGTTTTTGCTAACTGAAGGGCAACTAATAATAACCTTGGGGGAAAAATAAAGGTGTCTGGTAGCAGCTTTGCCTTTCAGTGATACAGGATTCATGGACAGGGGAAGAAAAGTTAGGAACTGGTGCTAGGAGCTATAAGAAAAAAAGTGATGGTGGCTCTGTCTGACACTTGACACAAAGAGAATGAGACATTTTTTAACACCTTGGCATGCTACTGACTGAAAAGGGGAGCCATGATTTCAATCTCTCAGCCGCAGGATGGTCCAGAACGAATGATCATATTCATGTTCCCTAAAACCTTCTCCTTAGAGATGTGCCTCAAAATGCTGATTGTTGCTTGTGGAAAGGCAAGGACGTTCCCATGTTCCTTTGGCCCATTGCTGTCCATGTCTGTGAAAAAGCAGATGGGTTCTAGTTGCCATGTGTAAAGACATGTCTGAATGGAAGAAAAATAGCTTTTCCCCAACACCAAAATAAAGGCAACATCCCCTCCCTCCCCCTCCAACAGAATTTAAAAACCATTACCCATCACATCCAGATTACCGGAGCTGTCAAGAGAAAGGAATCAGTGTGGAAACAGCATTCCACCGGGAAATGTAAAATGGCAACAAGTTTTTCCCTCTACGGTATGTCCAATGCTTAATATAAAATGATGTACAACTAACCTGCGATGAATTCCATACAGGAGCTCTCTTCTGGGATGTTGGCTTGTGATTTCCTTGCTTGTTCATTAAAAATGGCTTCTTGTAGAAAAATTGTTTATTTTCCTTCTTTTTTTTTTCCCTAGCACGGACTAATGAAGAAGTTGAGTGATTCAGCTGCAAATGTGATCACGAGAGGGATCTGTTTCAGCATTTATGATGATTTTATGGTGATTATAACTCTCTCAGTTACTTCCCATGCCACGCTCTCTTCAGCATGAGTAACAAGTGGCTTCAGGCACTTTTCTTTTCCAGAGGATGAAGTATTAACTCAGTGATGAGGTTTTCTCCTCACTGATCTGTTCTCTGTTCTCGATGCTTTGTACGCTTCTCTCTTCCATTCGCTTTCCCCTGACATGCTCAGAGTCTCTTCAAAACTTAATTATGCATTTCATCTTTGATTAACCTGTGCCAGTGTGGTTAAGGTACACAGTGAGGACTCAGGGACTTTAGAGGAATTTCCTGCAAGCATTTGCCCTGTGCTTCTTCTGCTATGATTTCGGGCCAGATAGAATCCCACAGTAGCAAACTGACAAAGTGGCTCAAAGCTGGTATCCTCCATCTTTCCTTCTTCATGATTGTATCTCTTCTTCCATCATTATCCCTTGTTTTTCTCCCTCTTTTCAAAGACTTTGGGGTGTTCGCTTACTCCTTATCCCTGCTTCTTTTCTCCATTGATAAATCCTGCATTCTCAGCAATTGGCTGCCTTTATTTCTTTCACAACGCCCTTTCCTGGAGTGGTCCACTCCTTCCATACTCAAACAATTCTGAGGGAAAAGGCATCACCTAAGCTGACTTCACAAGCATTACCCACCATACCCAGCACATTGCCAGGGCTATACTCAACTGCTTATTATTACCTTCCCGCCTCCCAAGTTTCCCTCTCCTCTCAACTCATTGGGAATGTTGATGCAAACCATGAATTCCATTTTATATTCCCCCCGCCATTTTTCTGTCTTGCTTTTCATGCAACTTTAGCTTATCCCGAAACTTTAACTGACAACTCTTTTTTTGGCCCTGTCTTTAAGTCTCTGTTCCCTACCCATCCTCACTGATGTTTAGATTTCTTCTGATATTATTTCTCATTCCTTTTCTATACTTTATGGTGTACAGTCTCCTAAAGTAACAACTCTCCTCTAACTGTTCTTGTAACCAGGATTTTTTTTTTCTGCTTTCTTTTATAGATCTGCCTCTTACCACTTCTGTTCTGTAAGTTGTGACAACTCCATTCCTCCCTTCACAGTCTCAGCAGCCATCCACATGTTTAGCTCTGCATTCAGCTTCCTCTGTTAGTTCTCCATCATGTTCCTTGTCATCCCAGATGTATCATGGTCATCTTCAATCCCCATACACAAAAAATCGGACAGGATGGTGCTGAGGAACAGCTTTCCGTGGGGAGGGCTTCAGTGTTGAACAGCTTTCAGTGCATTTTACTTCTGTGTAAATTCAGATGAGTTATGTGTAAATAAATATTTCCAAAAAGACATTTTATGGGTTACCTGAACAGTTGTAAAAGCTAGGTCATAGGCAAGCACATTTTTACACTACAGCAGAAGTTTTGCATCAGGAATTTTCCAGGATCTCCTAGACACTATGTCCTATTAAGATGATCTGTTGTAAACCGCTGTTCCTCCCTTAGGACACAGTAAAGAGTCATTCCTTATATATTATTTACACGGAGCTCTTGCCCAGCTAAATATATATGGTAATGCTGACTGTGTCATTTTCCAGCTTGCAGTACTCACGCTATTTTACTTGCTGTGGTAATACCCTTGTTTGCAGTGGCTGTTTCTTCAGAATATCCTTCAGTAGGGCTGGTAGTGTCTCTCAGGCTGTGGTGCATACATTTGCTGAGGGATACAGAGAAAATTGAAATAGAATAGATGATTTTTTTAAACCCCAAGATGTTTGTCACTTAGGCTGTAAATCAGCTGTGCATTATACAGATACATTTCTGCTTTTTGAAGTGTTTGTATTTGAAAATCAACTATGGAGGAAGATGCAAATTCTCTCTGGACTTCCTGCCATTAAGATTATTTTAATTATGCAGCAACTTCATCCTCATTTGAATACAAAGGGCCTGATTTTTATTGGGTTAAAGACACCCAGGCACTTTCTAGCCAGAACGAAGGATTGTTCTAGCAGGATCAGCTGAGACCTCTTCACACTTGTTCCCACCGAGCTGCCAGCTTTCATATGGCTAGGGAAAAGGGGACAGCTCTGGTGACCAGACATCCTCAATGACAGTGCCAGTGATGCCGCAGATGAAAGGTGTGGCTGGAAGCTTCGGGGAGCACAATCCTTTGGAGAGGCTTGTGGTCCCTTTGGGTGGGAGCAACCTGTGGTGCACAACACTGTGTGCACCTCCCAGGGCTCAGCAAGGGATGGGCTGGGATGTGGGTTTGTCCACACAGGAGAAGTGCCAGGGGCTGATCTTCTGCTCTGGTTTTGCTGAGGTGTGAAAGCCGTCTTTTTCTACTAAGCTTTCTTAAGAAAATTCTCTTTCTGAGCTAGACAGTAACAACACAATCATCCTGCATTTTAGAGCGGTATGAAGAATGAATTGTGCCTCAGCCAATGTATTTTTACCTCTCCAAGACATAGAGAAAAATGTGTTTGATGCTATTCTTGAGTGCTGCACTCACAAAACTAAAGAAGAAGTGTGAACAGGCAATGGAGCTGCACTTGCTCAGCCTTTTACCATGCCCTGTCCAGAGAACCTCTAGGATTGGGGCGGCTCCTTTGTGAAACAGCACTTCATAGATTTTTCTTCCTGAACTTGTACAGTCATTTCTTTAAGTCTGTGCAAACTTTTAGCGCTTGCAATACTTATACCTCTGACAAAACTACCGCAGCTTAAATATTCATTGTGGGAAAAGTACACACTTTTCATTCATTGTTGGGGTTTTTTGTAGTGTTTTTTTGTGTGGTTTTTTTTTTTTTTTTAACATGACACCTCTAATCATCTATTGGTGACCTCTAATTCCTGTATTATGAGGATTAAGTGCAGTTATAGCATTGCCATCTTGTCTGTGTCATTCACAACTTGTATCTTTGCTGGTGGTTTTATTCAGTCTAGTCATTTGTATGGAAATAATTTTGTAGCTGTTTTCACCTTTGCAACCTCCTCTGAGAATTCTCCAATTGTCTGTATCCATTTGAAGAGAAAGGATTAGAATTACAAACATTACTTCAAATGTGGGATTATTTAATGGATTCATATAATGGCATAATGACATTTCCTATTCTATTCTCTATTCTTTTGCTTCTTATTCTTTACTTTTTGACTGTCAGTGAGCATCCAGCTAATAGTTGCATGAAAGTGACTTTTCTAACCTGAAGATGTTTTTCTGGAGTGGTAATAAGAGCCCATCATCATGTATGCAAAGCTAAGATTATGCTTGAGGTTTTGGGGCATTTTTGAAATCAAGTGCATTACTTCGCACTTTGGTGTTACATTTCATTTGCCATTTTATCATGAAGTCACATAATACTGTAATACTTCCGCAATTCTTTGCAGTTCACTTATCTTTTACTACTCTGAATAATAAAATATCAGCAAGCTTCCCCACATCACTGACAAGACTCTTACCCACATCCACTGTGAGAAGTGCATGTGCTGGAACAATCTGTAGGATGGCACTGCTGGCACCCCTACACGTTCCTGCCCTTTTATTCCTACCTTTCAACCAGCTGCTTGTCCATGCAGAGATTTTCTCATTCATATTCCAAAGCAACAAGCTTTTTAAGAATTTCTGGTTAGGAAGTTTCTCAAAAGCCTTTAGGAAATGTGAAGAACTTTGTCATCAGACTAGAGTTCTTTGTCCACAGACAAGATTTCTTCAAAGTACCTCAAATAGACTTGTGTGGCATGAGCTTTTTTTTTTTTTTATCCTACAAAAGCCTTGACTTTTCCTCATATGTATCCAAGTTTTTGTCCACATGCCTCCTAATTTTTTCTATGCTACAGCTCCTACCAGTTTACCCAGTATGAATGTTATCCTGCCCCAAAACTTAAATTGCCTGGTTCTTCTGTCACCATCCTTTGCCCCAGCTTCATATTGCCATTTACTCCTTAGTGTTAACACGTTTTTAAACAAAAGACTGGGTATTACCTAATAGCCCACCTATTTTATGCTTCAGTGCCTTTAGTTTTTGGTGAATACCATCCAGTCTATGCCTTTTGTCATTCTTCACTAAGTCAGCCATCTTATCTGATATTACTTTTTCTAAGCTCTTACTATGCCTCAGTCATCTTTTGGCACTCGAGTATTTTGCAAGCAATGGATTTGGAAAAGGTACTCAAAGACTTAAATGATATGGAGTTTGGTTTGCATTTTGCTTGTGCATTTAGTCTGATAAGACGTGATTTTTTTTTTTTTTGCTTTGGGGCACAATCTCAGCTACCTAAAAAGTGGGGTTTTGTCTGACAGCTTCTCTACCTTGTTCACGAACCATACTGGTATTTGTTCTGAAAAACAAATATTCTGAAATTCTAAAAAACTAGCATGCATTTTATCTGTATTTGAGTATGTTATTTTCAATCAATTTAAACATTCTATAAGCTGCATGGTTGCTTTTTATCTTTTCCAATGAAACTGAAAGCTAAAGGAGTAAAATGCCGTTGGCAGATTGAAGATTGAGTGCTCAGTCGCTTAGACGGGATTGATTAATTTTCTAAGCACAGTGACTTTACAAGGACTGTATGATCTAGACAGATTATATATACAGTTTAACAGAATGTACTAATTTGTCAATTAAATCAAAGATTTCTGAGATAAACATGAAATTGTTGAGGGGCTCACCCTTCTGCCTCTGCAGCCTGGGCTCAGATCTCTGTTCTATTGCAGCATGTAGAGATTCTGCCCAAGTGAAAGAGCAAGAAGGATCCTTTTCTTCTCATGGGCCACTATATACAGCCTGAAAAAGCAGGTGTTACTCTATAAAAGATAACGTTGGTGAAAAATCCACACATATGTGGAGCCTGCATTAGGGAGAGCGAGAATTCAAGAGATGAACAGGTAAAGCCAAAAGATGGGTGAAGTAATAGGTACTTTGTCCTTCAGATAGATTCAGCTGACACTTCTGAAACACTTGCTTAGGGACAGATGAATTCAGAAGACTTATTTTCAAGGAGTTTAAGGCATGTTAGCTTTGGAATTCTCCTACAGTGGAGAGAACCATCTTTTGCTGGAATGTGTTTGTGGTTTTCTCCTCCAGCATTCCACAGGGATGGGCTCCCTACCATGGGAAGAAGATGGTGGGTTTTTCAGAAGGTCTCAGGCAGCAGGCATGGGGGGCAGGAGAAATGATAACAGCCTGGAGAAGAACAGAGATGTATCTTTCTCCCAGCCCCCAGTGTTTGCAATGCTGTTAAATAGATGTTCATATTGTTTTTGCCTTCAAAAAGAAATTTTCCTAAATCCTTCCACTTGCAGCATTTTTGAGGAATATCTCTGTTATGTCCTTTGCAACTTGGAAAAAATCCTGTGGCTTGAATGCCAGAGAGCTTTAAAATGGAGGAGCAGAGGGAAGAACTGGAGGTGAGCTGGTTGATGGTCTGCCTGTCTTCTGTGGAGATGTTTTGTGTTCAGGACTTGACAAGAGCTTTCTTTGGATTCCTTAATGCACTGTGATTTCTGATAATGTCATTCAGCTGATTAACCACACCACTAATTAAACTTCTTAACTTAAATGGAGACCAGGGAGATGAAGGTGTGTGTGAAAGGATTATTCTGGTTTTACATCTGTAGCTTTCCTTATCTGCAGTCCTTGTTCCACATCTTAATTCCAAGCCCATGGATTATATGTTTATTTAAAGGGTAATGAAAGAGGTTGCTTGGTTTGACAGAACTTGGTCTAGCAGCTGAATTCCAGATGTCTCAGCAGTATTTCACAATTGAGTTAACATATTCTAGTATTTCACAATTGAGATATTGTCTTGTTGGTTTGTTATTTTGTTTTGGCTTTAGTTTGGGAATTGTTTTGTTTGTGTAGGTTTTTGGGTTTGCTTGTGTGGTGGTTTTTGTTGGTGCTTTTTTTTTTCGCTTCCTAAAATATCTAAGCTTGAGATCTCCAGGAGAGGTATTTTTTTGAGAACTAGGGAGGTAATACTATTCTGTAATCTCAAACTTTCACTAGTTCACCGGTACATTTAGTAATTTTCCTTTGCACTGCAAGATCCATATATTGAAAATGAAGTGTGTGTGCAGCTAAACGCTGCTGAACCACAAAGTTACTGACTGTCTCCTAAAATAGTTATGCCCCACTAAGATGAAAAGTTGAGTGCTTCATAACAAGTAAAACATCATCTGAAAAATAAAGCCTTCTCTTAGTTAGCCTTTGGAAGGCGTGGAAGCTCAGTAGGTAATAGCTCAGATAAATTAAGGCGTGATAGGAAAACTGCACTGCCTGATCTTGTTATACGTACATGGGGTGCTTAGCAGGACTTGTGGAATGAACTTTTATAATGCAGTATACAGGCTACATCTAAACGTTTCCACAGGTGGAGGGTCACACTGTGCTGAGGACTCTGAATAAAAAAGCTGTGCAACAGTGAAGCCGCAGGAATTAGTAAGATTATAAAATCAGTTATGAAGTACTTATCTTAAACCTTCTTTGAAGTCAGAAGGATTTTAAATGCAACAGTACCTTGAGTTGAAATTCAGTCCTTTCAAGACTTACTATTTGCTTCTTAAAGTTTCTACAGACTATTGGGTCAGGTAGTCTTACTTATTACATATTGAGGACAAAGGCATTCATTTAGATGTCCACATGGAGTCTATATAGAGAGCCTAAATTACAGAATCACAGAATCAGTAAGGTTGGAAAAGACCATAGAGATCATCAAGTCCAACCTAGTACAGATAATCTTTAAGAACCTATTTAGGAGCAGTGTGTTTCTCCTCCGATGATGGTGTTAAAGTTCTTCTGAATAAAGCCCTTGAAGGCAAAAAACTTGCAACATCAAGTTTCATTCTCTTCGTATTCAGTCAACTCAGTAAAACTCTTCCATTTGTGAAGAAGCTGAAGGAATAAACTTTGAATTTCCAGAAAGAGAGGGTTGAAAATGGTGAGCTTGTCTTCTTTGCAGTAGCAAGAATGACTTCAATAATCTGAACAGCAAAGGGATGAGCCATGTTGATACACAAACTACTGTAGCATGAAAATACAGATTGCAGACACCTATACATCTGCTGAACTGCAGAGGGCTGAGTTGGCCCCAGGTGAAATGGAGAAACAGGGGCTTCAGCTGCCACATAGTCAATATTTCCATCCAGGTGATCCTGGACAAATGTACAACTTGTTCATGGCACAGTAGATGCAATATGTTAACACACATCAGAGCCTATGTGCTGCAGTACAGCTGATCTGTCACACATTAGAGGGTATCTAAATGTTTTGTAAAAATTTATTTTTCTTCACTGAAGCAATATTTCCTGAAGACGGAAATAAAAAAGATGATGACAGACCCCAAATCAGAAAGTTAATTCCCCATCTAGTGAATTTCTTCCTCATAGCTCTTAATCCATATTTCACACTGCATTAATTTGAAAAGGTTTGCAAATGAAAGCTACAAAAATCATTTTGGCGTTACAAAAAGATGTCCTAAACCAGGACACTAAGGTTTGCCCATCAAGTTAATGGAAGAAATCAGAATCCAGTTCGATTGCTGGTGCGGGAGTACTAACGCACAGGAAATGTTCTGCTTCTGAAAGGATTCTGTAACCTAGAAAAGGACAACAAGAACTGGTGTCTGGAAGTAAAGGTGATGCTAAATTTGAAAAAAAAAAAGGTGGCATTTTGTATTAACATGTTGATGTAACTGCTGAAAAATTTCCCAAAGGAAATGATGGATTTTCCACTTGTTTGTCCTTAAAGCCAGTAAAGCTTTTTGAAATAAATTTTATGATCAAACACAAGTTTCTAGGCTAAACATCAGTATCTGTTTGTGAATTGGAATGATGAAGGACACCAAAGAACACAAATAAGGGATCAAAAGTTTTATTTAGCATTTAAAGTTCTCAGAGTTTATGAAGGTGATCTTGTACCTGGTCTCAGTAGGGCTGTACTATTATTATATATTTTTATTATATGTTCGCAATTTATTATTATTTATTTGCAATTAGAAAGACAGTCACTGTCACTTCATGCAATATTCTTCATCATACTGCATTTTTAGGAAACAGGTCATTACCTTGGAGGGACAATATATTTCCAAACAGACATGTTTGACCAGGGAATGATGTGATCCCAAACAGGGTTTCAGCTTAAGTTCTCAAAATCAAAAAGTATTTAAGAAGGATTTCATTCCAGTTTGAACTGAGATTACTTGAGCTGACTTCAAATATGATTTCTTTCTCTTTCTAAAGAACAAATATCCTCTAACACTAGGGCAGTCTTCTGTGTTAAGAGTCAGTGATACTATCAAGTGATACTTTGCCAAGACTTGGTCTTCACTTCACCTCCATTTACTTTAATATGATGCTACAATGACATTAGAGGAATCCTAGCAATGTAGGATTTTACTATCTAATGCTTTGAATATTGTTCCTTTCTCAAAAGGCATCTTCTGATTTTTTAAAAGAAAAGAGCATTTCTTCTAGGAATCAATAAATTTTAGAGGAGATAAAAAACACTATTGCCTTTCTTTTTTTTTCACTTTAATCCTATGAGAAAATCAAAGCAGAATTGTTATGATCTGTTCTCAGGTTCTATAATGTTTATTAAAAAAATTGTTGTCTTTCTTTTTTCTACTGGGTTGTAGTAGGGGAAAAAAATCACAGTCTAGTATCAAGAGAGAAACTTGGCCCTAATTCAGCACTGTCTAAACAATTGCTTATGATGCATTTGCTGAAAAACTATATATATGCTTAAATGTGTAGCTGAATCAGGACTTTTCCATGTCCCAAGATAGATTTCATTCAGTCTTTTTTTCTCAAGCACAACTAGAGTTTGAATCAAGAAGTGTAGGCTCATATTTAACCCTTCCATATGTTCAAAATAATTAACCAAGATGCATAAGGGTGGTTGGCCCAGCTACCAGTGGGCTTGAGTCTTTTGAGGACGCACAAGGGCTCAGATCTCCACAGACCTCTCCTACTCCACCGTCCTCAGGCCTGTGGGAGTGAACCTTCCTGTTTTCCAGCAGTGAGAGACAGAGGCAGGAACCACACTGGGATCATCTTCTCGAGCACCAGTGACACCACCTGTCCATGAAGATCAGCAAATGTGCAGTGCTGCAGACCCAAGGAGGGTTTGGGAGCAGTTTCTGCTCTTCTCTCTGCTGTCTTTGCCAAGCCATCACTGCAAACCCTGCCTCCTCTCGAAGGAGGTGTCCTTGGAAACCACTTATCCCAGCCTTATCCATTATCATCACATCTTATTAAGGAAGTTGCTATTTTGCCTGTCTTTTGTAAGGATGATAAGTGATGATAAAGTTAAGGTTTCCGTGTTCTTACCTCTCCATCTATCACCACTAGAATAATAAAGATACAAAAGCCTAATGCTGGGAGATGAAAATTATTAAAATGAATAGCAATGAATCCTCTCCATCTGATTTTATTTTGCACTCTCTCCCTCCTCTTTTCCCTGCTTACTCTTGAGACTAGAACCCTGTCAATTATCAGCCATCAACCAAATAAGAAAGAAATCATCAAGCTATGTCTGTCTGCAGCTTTCCTTGTATTGCTTGTTCTCCCCCTTCTCTGTGCAAACCACTGCAATTATTTTTTGCTGCTCTTGTCTGTCACTGTCTGTTTCTTTTTCACCAGTTTCAGAATTAATGCGTCTGAAAGCCATGCAGGATGTTTCAGGTACCACACAGAGAGCAGCGAGCTCTCCAAAGTAGGGGTAGGAAACACACGCTGCAGGAAAAAAGTAACAAAATATGATTTCTTCAGTGGCAAGCTTTGCTCACACTGTGAAATAAATGGAGTCTTTCTTCATTTTGGAAAAATATTTTGTGCTTAGAGCACCTCCACAGCACTTTTCTACCTGGTTCACAATGTAGACTATGGATGTTTCAATTCTGTGACATGTAGTTCCATTTATACCGTACCTAACCCTTCTTTGATTGTATTTTGAGTGGGCCACAGTGGAGCTGCATGTCCATGACTCACAGTGAAGGGCTGAGCCACACATAAGGGACATCTTGCCCAGATGTCCCTAATTTCAGAGACCAAGAATTAATTTCCCATGGGAATCAAAAAAAAGAGAATCTATTTCTCTTCCCCTTTCATCATCACAGAATCACAGAATCATAGAATCAGTAAGGTTGGAAAAGACCATAGAGATCATCAAGTCCAACCTATCACCCGTTACCTAATCTAATCTAGTCAAACCTNTCATGTTAAGTCCAGCACTCCCAGGTCTCTTTCCACCTGATCCTCCTGCAGCCATTCCAATCCCAGCCTATAGTTCTGCATGGGGTTATTGTAACCGAAGTGTAGCACCCGACACTTATCATCAAATTCAGAGGATGAGAGAGGATAAGAAATAACAACCTTTCTCCTTCCTTCTTTTATGCATCCCATGAAGGTTACATGCCTGGAGTAGCACTGGCCTGTCAGAGCAGACGGGCAGGGACTGGCAGGGATGGGCAGGGCTCTCAAAAGATGGGTAGGGACAGGCAAGGACAGGCAGGGGTACTGCCTGGTCAGCAAGGGTCTGTGGGCCTGAGGAAAAGAGGCACACAAATATATGTACCAGCTTCTGCAGGTGTAAACAGGAAGTGTTGTGTCACATCTCAACCTTACTCTGAATTAATCTTACCTAATCTGGGCTCCTGAGTGTGCTGGGTCGCCAATAATTTCTACAGTTAGTTCAGGAGTCGTTAGACCTTACTGCTCTACTAAGCCCAGCAGGATCATTGGCCTGTTAGTTCTGTAGCTTAGGGTGACATAGGTAAGTGCCTTTAATTTGGGGAGATGGAAAAACAAGGTCTCTGGACCTTTTCTTATTTTCTTCTTTAAGACAGTGGCAATATTACTTCAAGATCTAAGTGGGAGACAGCCTAAGAAATATTCCTTAACTTCCTCCTCTGACCTATACATGATCAGGGGAATAAAGTGTGAATACATACCATGCTCCGTGTAGGAGTATAGAGTAAATAAATTTCTTGTAAGTAAGCAAGTCTGAGAATGAGTATGTATTGAAGAAGCTTGACTAATATTTCTGCTGTAACATGTAGAAGTAGGTGGGTCATAAATCAACTTCATTGGAGCTGTAGGAAAACTGCGTGGAAAACCAGAATCTAATGCAACTTCACAATGGCAAAATTACATGAGAAACTTTAGGCAGCCAGGCTGGAACTTCATAAGAAAATTAGATGTTTGTTTTCCCTAGACCTTGCCTTTTGTCCAAACTAAATTGACTGTACTTATATTGTTCCTTCAATGTGACTTGTGAGTGTAAAAGTGGATACATACATGTTAATATAGCTTCAACAAGGCGAGATTACTTCTGTGCTGCTGTTATGTGGGTAAAGATCTGATATTGAACACATTTTTAGTAGAAAATTAATTAGTAAAATGTAATTTCAACAAACGTCACTTTGTGATGCACCTCACTGTACTGAAGTGGCTCTAGTAAAATGCATAAGGAAAAATGCATTAGCTGAAAACTCCTTCAAATATTTACATTTTGAGACTTTTAAGTGTATACATTTTTCTAAAAATTTTAATCTAGAATATAGAAAGAGTAAAATGGGTAGTATATTTACCAGAAAAAGCACATTTCTAGTCCTCCAGCAGATTTACATACTGTCTACTATAGTAGTATTAAGTTGAAGTTAAAACAGCATTTGTTATTACTCAGCCACATGGTTAATGGTGGAGATTTGTGTGGTTATAACCATTACACATCCTTCACTAACTGGACTGTCACTATGGCATCATAGTCAGCACACAGGCACACTGGCATACTCTGGAAAACAGCAAATCACCGGTAGCACCAGTACTCTGGGATGGATGGTGCAATTCAAGTTTATGTTTCATTCCTTGCTGACTCCAAGGCTCCTCTGGCTGCTGTGCAGACACTGAGTCTTCCCTGCATGTCATGCTTTCTATTCCTGGAGGAATCACTTGCAAGCCAGAGCACAGTGCAAATGCGTGGGACCCATTCAAACCTGGCCTCATAACTAAGCTAACAAGGCAGGGCCTGTTTGGATTGAGGAGGACTTTTCTGAACAAAAGCCAGAAGTTTGGAACCCAAGCTCACCGCAGTACAGATGCTGAGGTTGTGCCCGTACGAAGAGATTCAGGAGTACTTTCCCATTCTCAGTCCCACATCCTGACTGTATGGCACTACTTGGCAAAAAACCCACCCTTCTCTCCAGTTCCTCATTCCTCATAGTCATAGGACTCAGTGTACTCCAAACAGCCTCCAGATGGAAGCCTGGATTTCATGAGACCAGTCATGGAGTCAGTGTCCTGCACCATTATCTTGAAGGTGATTCTGACAGAGGGTTGTTAGTTTAGGAACTGTGAAGATGTGTCTTGATCTCTCATGATTGGAAATAGTGACTTGTGTATGTCCTGATCTGGTTGAATGTGTAACAATGAGTGGTAGCCCAGCCCTTGGCCCAGCAAGTACTCACGAGGAGTACCTGTGCCAGCCCTAGATAGATGGAGTGACTTTTGTTCTGACCTGGCTTTTAATTCAAGTTGGCATAGACCAAAAATCAATGGCCTGATTTCTGGCCCTGGAAAGAATAAAGCTGTACCTCCATGTGCTTCCTCAAACAGCATCTTTAGAGCTGAGTCAGCTCCGAAGCTCTGGCACAGAAAACCCACAGCCCAGGTAGCCAAGAGCCAACTGCCCTCGGCAGTGCTTTATCTTACACGTGCATTTTTCAGGAGGGCAGGAATTTTGTGAAGCCTTGGCATTGTAAACCTCAGCAGAACACCTTTGATGTCAGCTAAGTAACTAACCAAATTATTCCCTCTGGGAGACCAGACCATGTAGTTAAAAGCAACAGGATCATGACGTGAAACACAGAACACTAATCCTCACATTAGCAATACTGATGTTTAACAGGTACAGCTTTTCAACTCTTCAAGCCTACAACTCCCACTGATATAACGGTGCAAATGTTTGCACAAGGGTGGTGGGATTAAGTTCATGGGCATCTGACCTACGAGGAGCGACTACAGGAACTGNTGCTTTTTTTTAAAGGAAACAGAATAATGCACAAGTCAGTTACTGTAATTTAAAAATGTTCAGCCTCGCAACATACCAGGAGAACCAAGATTTTTCATTAGAAAATGGCTAGCTGAGACCACATCTCCAGTGCAAAGAACGGGACTCTTAGACAAAGGGTATAAAAGACAAATCTTTCTTTGGTGCAGTCAATAATCCCATGGCCAAAGCTCCTTTGCAGCCAGAGAAGAAACCCAGGTAGAATTGTAAATTGACCTAAGTGGGAGGGTGGATCACCAGTGTTAAAGGTTTTGAGCTATTCTGAAGTTTCTCTGTTGCATTTTCTTATATAAGATCTCTTTTTTTTTTTTTTAATTGTGTTCCTGAATAAAACCTTCAAAGCCTTTTTTTTTTTTTTGTGTGTGTGTGTGTGTATGTGTAAAGTACTCTGTTTTGTTTCTTTTCTGGCAAGGCTGTCAGTTCCTTTGAGGAGCGGAAAGAGGGAACCCACACAGCATATGTTGAAATTTGGCTGCATTGCTGTTCCCAAAGAAAGTAGTCTAGCTCTCCTAAAATACAGAGAGCCAAAGCATGTGAGGAGAAGTGCTGCAGATTAGCATCAATATCCTGTATTATCTCAGACATCACTTTTTTTTTCTCAGAATAAGGAATGAAGACTCAATAGGACAAGATACTTAAACGTGCTTAAAATAGTGAACATTCCTCTGTGAATCACTGAAATGACTCAATCTAGTAACCTCTTATGCTAAATAATAAACTTATAGTAGATGTGCTGGTACATTCATATTTCCAAGATACAGATTTAGTATGTGTCATAGCCCTCAGTCTTAGTCCTAACCTGGTTAATGCTGATACACCTTGAGTGGTATCTCACCGAGCCTCTAAAACTTACGGCTTCTTTAGGATCATGGCAACGAAGAGAGATGTTGCATCAGATTTATATGCAGTGCAAATGTACCTGAACAGGATTGCCTCAGGCAATCTCCTTCAGGTATCCTGGTTCTAAAGGTTGTGTGAGCTGTATTGATTATGAATGGTCCCTGTCAAGAGTATTTACCAGCAGCACTTGTTTCCAGCCTTGCTGGTGGTCAAATTCTTGCTGGAACACCAAGAAACCAAGAGCTTTGCACCTTTAAATCAAATACTAATATACCATTGAAAATATCAGCAGTCTTCCAATCCCTGGTTATCAAAAGGCCTTGTGAATAAATACTTTAGTGATAGTCAATGAAAGCTGTCAGAGAAGCCTTCCCCTCTGCCCTCTCCCTTCCAAATGACTCACCTGGTGACCATTGACCCTCGGATTTAAGTGTACAAGTTGTTGCTGAAGCAATTAGTAGAAATGCTTAGAGCATAGCCGGGTCTCTGCCTAACGGCATGGATAAGGTACTTGAAAATTTTGCTAATCATTTAAGTGGATTTGCCACGTGCCTGGTTTACTTGGGTTTGAGGCAAGCTTAGCTGCAGGTGCAGATTTAGATAAATTGAGAGGAAATACATGTTTTCAGAGATGATTCATCTGATATATTTTAGACGTCTATTCTACAGTGAGATTATCATGTCTTAGAGTCCATTGAGCAACAGATGAGATCTGCATTGACTAGAAACTGAGCCGTTAGTGTAAGTCAGAGGGAGATAACTCCACTGTTATCTGCAGCTACCTACTGCTAGGCAGATAAGTCCTACACTAAATACCAGCAAATTCACTCAGTCTGAGCCTCAGGATTTTTGACACAAGCCACATGTGAAAGGTGAATACACCTTAAATCAACAATTTGAGATCCTTCTGCTTGCATTTCAGTAATATTGCTGTCAGTAGAAAGATGGTTGTTCCATTTCGTTAGGCAATTGAGTACCTGTTCTGCAGATCTTTTTTTTAGGAGAAAAGCAGTTGGGTATCCAAGCACTATAAATCAGTTTAATCACTCTACTTATCTTGGTATATGGAGTGGTTACAACAAAGAATTTGGCTGATCATCTTTCTTCAGCTGTCAGCTGCTCTGGAGCAGTGGAAGATTTCTATCCTTTACAAAAATGCTCTGCAGCTGCTGAATGTCTCAAGCAATTCAGGAATCTGTCATAGGTTTTCCTGTGTCAGCCATGAGTGAAGTCTCACTACAGAGGGGAAGGAAATGAACTTGCTTTGCTCTTTTAGTATGGATGTAATCAGCATCATTACCCAAGGGAATTGAGCTGTAAATCTAATGTCAACTTCAAGGTTGTTATCATTCAGAGGACTTCCTAGGGAGAGACGGGTGATAAGTATTTTGTCTTACTACTGTTCCGTTACTTTTGATTGAGTAGCCCTGCACATGCACAAGCTGCACCTCAGTGGACATTTCCTACCCATGTCCCATTATGGAGGTGATTTGGAAGACCAGGAGAGCGTGCACTGAAAATCCACAAATTGGAGGAGGGTTTGAAGTGTAATGTTGAGGGTGGAGTGTCAAACTGCAGTGCACCTTGGCCATCATGATGCCAAATCCAAATGATACAGTGGGTTTCATGAGACAGTAATTTCAATATGATCTTCAGGACAGCCCCTTCTCTATCTGTAATATACGACCTTATACTCTCCTTCACTGCCTGTGCACAGCACCCTTCTGCATAAACAATGAGCCTTCCCTTCAGATGTCCTTAGGATGAGATTTAACTAGCAGTATCCAGAGCCATGACCAATGCCAGAGTAACCTGACCCAGTGAATTCCTTCATTCTGCCTCCTTTGTCCTGTCAATCCTTTTGGAGAACAATTTCCTCTGCCTGAAGCTCCCTTAAGTTTCTTGGGGAAGGCCGAGGTCAGACATGCCTCTCTCCCATCTCTAGATGTCTATCTGCGTGGGTGTGGGTGTCTTTCCCTCTAGACCTCCTTTTCAATTCCTGCAGTATTTCAGGGAGAGTTGTGGCCCCTTAGTAACCTCATTGCTGCAAGAGTCTGTCAACACCACCACAACCAAGTAGAGTTCACCGGAAGACCTCAATCCTATAGCGTACACTTTATCTTTCACACTTCAGAAATTCTTCAGCAATCCTCTCCCTTTGTGCTATATGACACCTTCCTACAAGGCGGTCTGATGACAGACATCCTGAGCTGACTCTTCCTCAAAGAGTCTTCAGGGTCAGCTCAGACACGTCTCCAAAAAAGTACCTCCCTATTGTCAAAACCTCTAAGCACAAGGTTAATGATAGCACACAGACAGGAGTTTGAACACCTATTAGAACTAGGTATTCCTTGTTATATAACTGGTCATGAATTATGTTGAAATGGTAGTATTCCTGAAAACAGTCTGAGAGGTTTCTCCAGCATTGCTATTTTCAAAAGATGCATTCATTTCCTTATTCATTTTCTTATTCCCTTTCTTACTCATAGTGTAACCAAAGGTGCCGTTAAGCAGCAAAGTCTGATGAAAGAGACATGAGGGTAATTTTCTTCCTTTCTCAAGACTTCCGAATGTGTTTTATCTTTAAGAATGAAACCTGGTTTATTTTACTAACACATCTCAATCCGGAATTGACAAAAAGCTTCCCAATGTTCTTTCCCTTTCCCTTCTGCATCCATGCTCCCTTCTCTTTCTCTTTTTTCCTCTCTGCCTGAATAATTTGAAAGTGAATCTCATGTTTAAACACCTGGGATTGTATATCTGTCTGTCTGACTCAAATGAATCAAATTCCCAGTGCATTATTTTATAATCTGCCTTCAAATCTGAATACTTAAAGATATTGAGTGGACATTACAAAATCCTCTGTTGGAATTTCACTGCATTTTCCAAATTCTCAGAATAAATTATCACAGTAATTCCTTGTAATATGACTGAAATGGCAGCAATACTATCAAATAAGAACATTGCAAGGTGACAAATTTTCCTCATTTTATTGCCATGTAAACCCAGAGGCAAAATTTCAGTCACAATACTTCAAAGCAACATCTGGGTAACAAATTTTCAGTTTTGCAGAGCTTGCAGGATCAGATTTCTCTAACCCGAAACCCAGGCCTAAGGCATATTTATGGACATGGAAGTTCACCCCTGTGCAATCAAACCATGTAAACTTCCATTTATAAATTCTAAGACTTTCACACGCAAAGGATGTGGTTGTGAAAGCACTTCAAATTATCTGCAGGAGTAACAGGTCTCTTTTCTGTCCTGCTGGCTTTTTCTACCATATTTAGCTAAGAAATATGTATTTCAGCACGACTTTTGTATAACCCTTTTGATCATAACTGCATGACTCCTTCCACTGTCTTTAGCTGTGGTGCTGACTGTGCACCTCAAAATCTTGGACTATTAACCCTGCTCTCTCTAAAGGAAGTTTAACATCCTACAGTCAGGCTGAAAAATGGGTCGCATACATGTTTCACTACACACTCCTAAGTTCAATTTCTGCTATATAAATTCAATTGCTACTACATAATGCAAGCCAATAAGACTAGAAACTGCTTTTGTAGAAAACCAGATAATAGCTTCTCCCTAGACTGCTTCTTGGCATAATGACCTTATTTGGTGGCATTTCATCACAAGACTGATGGGGCTATGCCTCTTTGTGGAGAATGGGTAATGAAGCACTGCAACAAGGCCTTGACATAATTTAATCAGGAATAAAGTACATTTAATGCTAACTCATAACATGGGACACAAAACTGATTTTCAATGTAACACATTTCTCTCTCTCCTTCCTGTTACTTTTCTAACATGCAAACTAATAATCTATAACATATAATTATAATAATTGGCATTCTAGTATATAACAGGCATGCGCATAATTTAAATGCAGCAGAGTTGCACGGTGACATCAAGGAGTCTCAACCTTTGTGACAAAGGATGGATGTAACAGGCATCACGAACATGCTTCTGAGAGTCAGCTAGAGTCAGCTGGAGTCAGCTCTACCCTGAAAGGTTCTGTATATCTGTATTAATTATTGATGATACAGAGATAAACAAATGTGGCCCTACACTGCTGTATCTTTATCAAATGAATTGCCTCTGGGAAGTTCCTGTTGCCTCCTACACTGATTCTTTCTCACAGGTCAAGTGGTGACAGTGTTGACCCAGGTTCAATTTCTTCCTTTCCTCTTGGGAGGTGGGAGCAGTCTTTTTAGTCTCCTTGGCCCCCTTGGCCCGTGAAGGATTTGGATACATGGCCTTTGCACTTCTAGTTGGCCTGGCATCATCACTCTCCAACGCAATACCTCAAAAGGTATTTCACAACCCAAGTAAGAAAGCATCTGCATCAGCCCACAAGAGATGCAGCAGGAGATGTGATTTTTAAATCCCACTCTCTCCACAATCCAGGCACTTAATGCATCACTTTCCTCCATTCACCATTAAGTCCTGAGCTTTATTCTTTCCTTGAGAAATGCAGCAGAGATCAATACTGCCTTATAAAGGAGATTGCAGTAGGAGCCAGGCTTATGTGTCACACGTACCCCGGGCTGGATAATTCAGTAGCTATGAAGGACCCACAACACCTTTGAGTATCTTAAAGCCTTTACTACTCAATGTTTACTCACTCTTACTCCTACTTCCCCTCAACTGCTGCAGGAAAGTGCCCAAACCAACAGCCAGCTGGGAGAAGCTGCAACAAGAGCAAATGAGAGTCACTGTCCTGTTTCCCAGCCTCCTCTCCCTGAAAAGCATTCTGATACACGTTTCAGATTCAAAATAAATCGGAAGGGAAAGATAAATCAAAACGAAGAGGAAAACAGAATTACAGTGAAGAAAATTCTAGTCTGACACTTTCCAGAGCCTATAAAAAGAACAAACTTATTCAACATTCCACAGAAATGGTATTACCTTGATATCAAACAAACTGAAAGAGAATGCAAAGCCAGTGGTTTCACATACAAACTGCATCTGTACCTGTTTGGGTTTGTGTTTTCCATAAAGGCTGCAAGCCTAGCAAGAAAAATGTGTTGAATTTCAATGTTTTGCTGACTCATATAAAAGAAGGCACTGAATCCTTGTACTCTCTACTCTTTTAATATTTATTTCTCTATTTGGAGAATCTTTTAAGTCATAATTTCTGACTACCTGAGTTCACCTGAAATCAGGATACTATTTAACTTTCTTTTTCTGTATCCTAATAAGCCTTCACAGTATTAAAAATTTCCTGTTCATTTGACAGCTTCTTCCCTATTCAATTAATTTTACTGAGTTCATAGAAATGCTGGACATTTCCCTCAAGCTGTCACAGATGACAGCTAAAAAGTGCTTAGGTCAAAAATCTAAATTAAAAATTGCTTTTTTGTATGAAACTTGAAAACTAGCCAAAGATGAACTGCAGTTTCAATTTTCTAACCCACTCCACAACTACAAAGGTAAAACTCAGTAAGAATAAAAGCTTTGATAAGCCTCTAGAGATCAAAATTGGTTGGACTTTTTCATGCAGAGAACAAGTAGTACCTCAGTAACAACATAATAGGCTGAAATTAAGATCACCTATGGCAAGTTTCACAATAAATCCATATCATCACCATCTATCAGGAATTAGCAACTTGAAAAGAAATTAAATAGATACTAGCAGACACATGTTTGACATTTCAACTCAGAGATATAAACATGCATAGAGATAGATAGATAGATAGATAGATAGATAGATAGATATAATCACTCTGCATCTCTTTGTTAATGCATATACATTGGTCTGTTTATCTCTAAAACCTCTTGCAGGAGCTGGACACTTTTAAGCAGATTGGATGGAGAATTGAGAGTCCAAGAGTTATTATTGAGAGTCACATAAATAGTTATCCTGGGAGAAGAACAATCAAGACTGCAGCAATTCCTTGCTGAGGAAAAGGCTGCAGCATGAAGCCAACTTGTACAAGAGAACATGAGACAAGGACAACTGTTATGAACATCTGTGCTGGAGCAAAGGCTTCAGCTGAAACTTGCCCTGTTTTGGAGCAGAAAACTCCCTTCGTAAGAGCCGAGTCTCCATTTCCTTAATGTTTGTGTTGTCTCTCATCTGACTTCCCCCATGTTCTTCTTCCACTGGTAAACTTTCTACCTATCTTGATTGTGCTGCATGGTATGAAAAAAATACAAAAAATTTTAATTAGCCCAAAAGAAAATAAATGCAACACTCTATTAAAAGACCAAAATTAACTGTAGAGAGAAAAAGAAGGGGGAGAAAAAAGCACTATCTGGAACTCGCTTATCACAGGGGAGTTTTGTTTTGGGGTTTTTTCAGTGAGCTTCACTTGTATTTCTTTGCTCCAGCATGTTTGTTTTTTCATGGTGGCATTTTTTGGCAATTTCTAATAGTTTAAGATCTCTGTTTTTAAGAACTTGGTGTGGCCCTCAGTGTCAAATGGTTAAGTGTTTTCATTTACTGCAGAGAACTAGAAAATAATGTAAAAGCAGTTGCATTGCAGATTGTAACACTAAAGAAATAGATGTACTGAGTCACTCTTGTTAGTCTTTGACCTTAAAAATCAGGTGAGCTGCTCACGCTGCTGATTCAGCTGAGCACTCTCAGCGTCTGGATATTCTTTGGATCACATCTTCTATGGACACAGAATATATAGAAATCTTTATCCTTCCTTTACTTTCATTGACCATACCATAGCCCCAGCCCAATGACTTTAAAGCAACAACTGGAATCTAGTTCTTTGGTAACAAATAAACAAGTACTTGCAGATATTGCAAGTGCTGGGTACTGTTTCTTTGAAAAAGAAAATGACAGTTTTATACTTTTAACATCTTAATTACATACCTCCCAACCAGTCTTGCAGTGATTAAATCTAAATGTAATAGGACAGCAAGAGCATACCAGTGGCTTCATTTGTTTGTCAGATTCAAAGTATGTGTGTGTTGCTATAGAAGCACCCATGAGTAGTGCCAGGTTAGGCAGTAGGGTCTGACTATTATGCTTCAGTCTATTGTTGTTATTTTAATGTTTTTTCTTTCATTTTGAATAATTCATCACTGAAATAATAAACTTAACTCCCTCCTCCCCTTCTTAGACAAACTGTAATTAATACAGACATTTATGAAGTTTTATAACTTGAAATGCACAAGTTACACTGTGCTGTTCTTTTAAAAGACTGGACAGCATTCCTTTAATACTATTTAGAATTAGAAAGTGTCTGCTTGTATGGCAAGCTTTTCCATCTTATTGATGAATACTTTAGCATTCCTATAAAACATGTATCCTGATTTCAGCTAGGAAAGAGTTAATTTTCTTCTAGTAGCAGGTATAGTGTTGTGTTTTGGGTCGACTCTGCCATATCAACAGCCTTATGACAAAATCACACAAATTAATAAGGAATGAATTCTGGTGATAGCACAAGACAAACACAGTGGTGATGGAACCAAAACTGGCTTCAACCTGCAACAATCCAAAACTGTGTGTGTATGTCAAAAGACAGGAAAGGTAATTGTGACTACTGCATTTATGGGAAAATGTTGGACCTGAGCATGACATAAAAATAAAGGGTGGATATTGTAATGGTTTTGGCTGGGATATGGTTAATTTTCTTCCTAGTGTCTGGTACAGGGCTATGTTTTGGATTCAGTATGAGAATAGTGTCGGTAACTGTGTCAAGTTCTGGGATCCCCAGTTTNGTCCAAAATATCCATTGCTGGATGGCTCCAAGAAAGACCCACTGCTGGCCAAGGCTGAGCCCATCAGTGATGGTGGTAAACACTTCCAGGACAACAGGTTTAGGAAAGAGAAAAAAAAATCTTGCACAGTTACAGCATGACAAAGGAGTGAGGAATGTGAGAGCAACTCTGCAGACTCCAAGGTCAGTGCAGAAGGAGGAGCGGAGATTCTCCGGGTGCTGGAGTGGACATTCTCCTGCAGCCCATGGAGATTCACAGTGGAGCTGATATCCACCTGCAGCCCACAGACAATTCCAAGCTGGAGCAGGTGGATGCCTGAGGGAGGCTGTGACTCTGTGGGAACCCCCAACTGGAGAAGGTTCCTGGCAGAACTTGTGATCTCACAGGGAATCCACGCTGGAGCGTTTTGTGAAGAACTGCAACCTGTGGGAAAGACATGTGGGGGAGAAGCTTGTGGAGGACTGTCTCCCATAGGAGGGAAAATGTGATGGAGGAGTGGAAGCGTGTGAGGAACTCTTGCCATGAGGAAGAAGTAGAGGCAGAGACATTGTGTGGTAAACTGACCATAACCTTCACCCCCTATCCCCTTGTGCCACTGGGGAGGAGGAGGTAGAGAAACTGGGAGAAAATTAATTCTGGGTAGAAGGTAGTGATGGAGAAGGTGTTTTAAGTTTTAAATTTTTTTCTCATTCTCCTTCTCTGATTTGATTGGTAATAAATTAATTTCCTGGAGTCAAGTCTGTTCCACCCATGAGGGTACCTGGTGAGTGACCTCACTTGTTTTGTATATTCTAACTGATTTACAAATACTATTATATTAGTAGTACTATGTAGTAATAGTATCCTGCCTTCTTTTTCTGTTCTATCAAACTCTATTTTTCTCAACTTTTATTTTCAACAAAATTTTCTCACTTTTATTCTTCCAGTTCTCTCCTCCATCCTGCTGTTGGCGAGTGAGGAAGTGGCTGCGTGGTGCTGAGTAGCCAGCTGGGGTTAAACTGTGACATTATCATCCTGCAAATTATTCCTCATTGATCTGTGGAGGTGAGGATAGAGTCTGGACACAGTCTATGTTTCAGACTAACTGGCTGTTAAATATTGATTCATTTAAATATACCAATCTCTTCTTGTCAAGTTTTCTCTAAGCTCCTGCATGATTTTTGCCTTTATTCAAAAGTCCATATAAAAGAACTTATTTCCGCAAATAGTTTGAGAAAGACACTTGAAATAGCATGCAGGAGAAAAAAAATAAGATGAAAAGGCATTTACACCTGCACAGTAACATATGAGTAATTCTTCTGGTAACTGCTATAGCAATGATTGCTTCATTTGCTGCCCTTGATGCAGGAAGAATCTGTCATCTCAAAGGTTTTCTCTTGCTGTTTATTAATTCTCCTGAATGTACTTGCTGTTGGATACCCCACTTTCTTCCCTGGCAACTAAAATTGTTCGCATGCAATGCCACAGGAGATAGAATACAGCCTACTTTAAAAATTAAACCAAATGAAAACCCCAAGCCAAAAAAAATAAGCCCCAGCTAAACCATAACAGATGTAGAGGCTGAAATGACCTGTTAAATAGAATATGTTATAATGTGTATTTTCAGTTTTCTCAATCAGAGAGGGTACATACAGCTGTAATAGATTTTGTATGTCTGATAGCTCTTGGCAGCAGGTTTTATAAGCACTATTAACTCAGAGTTAATTTGGGAGCCTAAAGATGCCACCTTAGTGTATTGATAGAGGGTTGAGCTAAGACACATACCATCTGAGGTTTGATTGCAACCTCAGTTTTGGGGAGGTCTCATAGACCCGACCCGACCATTAGGCCTTTCTTGGAAGTTGGTTGGGTTGGATGGATGACCTGTTATAGTTTTTTCCTCAGAGGTGGGAAGCATTGTGGTGAGATGGGGTTGCAGCTGAAGAGCAGAGGAAAGGAAGGATCCAGGTAACAGGCTAGGTGAGCCCAAATGATGGGATCTGAGGATGAGATGGAGGAGAACATGCTCAGAGCCACGTTTAATCTAAGTTCAGACTGTAATTAATACGCAGCTAAAACCAGGTTTCAGTAGGAAACTATGACCTGTAACATACACAAGTCGCTCAGTGCATCAACAGCTAAATCTTTCTGCCACAATCTGTGCTTGAACTCTTCTGAGGCCAGTTCTGAAACTCTGGAGCTGCAGAAGGTCTTGTGAAAATGAACTCTAGAATACAAATATTTTTTGGCTTATGTGAAGTTGTCATCTCCAGCGTCTTTTCAGGGTCTAACTTTGAGGTCAGATTTGTCCTTACAATACAGAACAGGAGCTGTAGTCCTGTGTCAGAGGCTTCCCAATCCCATCTTCTGGCACTGCAGAGCCACCAATCCTGCCATTCTGACTCCTTTCTCCAGGTGCAGGAGATAAGCACAACTTGCCTCAGGCCATGTATTCAAGGCCAAATCCTGCCCTGTGGTGCTCTGCTACTGGAGAGGGAAGGAAGACTTGATATATTGTTATGTACTATTTTATATTATATTAATGTACCTCATTTACTCCTGAATTTTCTGTCCATCAAATTGCAGAAGCCAATATGACTTTTCAACAGGTAAACTTGTTTTACAAAACAGAACATCGGCTTCAAGGAGGTCTGTAGCATTTCAGTCATATTTTTTACATGTATCTCTGAGTACTTTCTGTGCTTGTTTTCGTTTGTCTTGGTGAGGGGGGGTGGTGTTTGGGTTTTGGGGGGGTTGTAAGCCAGGTAAAATGCTTGAGAAATTGTAGATGGAAGATAAAGTGGATTCCTGGGCAACCACTCTAAATATTTTGTGTAAGTTTAATGATTTCAGTACAGTGTTGCTTCATGTCTGCTACAGTGTTCTCTAGAAACAGGGAGATTTTAGATACTTTTCCTTCTTCAGAGCTTGTGGTGGTCATGATTGGAACAGGACTCCAACATGGGGTCTCAGCCCAAGGCTTAGACCAATGGGCTGGGTCGTTTCACAGTGTTGAAAGGAGGCATAATGAATATTTCACCCCAGCTCACCTGACATCAGCCACAGCTGTATCAAACAGATCAATTCATCCCACCACCACTAAAGAGTTAAAAAGGGTTTTCTCATTGTTCCTAACACATGGGTAAACATCCCTCCATTAACTACGTTTTATTGATGACAATTTTTATTTTATTTAAAGACAATTCAATTTTATTTAAAGACAATATTCTGCAGTAAATCGTGTGTTCTTAGAGTTTGGAGTTGAAAAAGTTTTTTAATCACTTAGTTTTTTAAACTTTCTCTTCCATGTCGAGAACAGGAGGCTGAAGGGAAAGCAAAGTCCCTTCAAGTCAGGAGGGGCTGCCCAGGCAGAGATGTGAGGGACTGACTGTTTCCTGTCTCCTGCAAACTGGAGGGACCTGTTGCAAGCTGATGGTCATGTTTGACCTCTACTTTGATTTCCACTACCTATGATTTCCACTTCATATGTTTGACCATCCTCTACTTTGATTCCCACTGCAAGCTGACCGAATAAAGAGTTAAAAATGCAATTGAGAATCCAGTACCTGCTAGATGAACTCTGCAGGAGACTAATGCAAGTCTTCTTAAAAGCACCTGATTTTAGGGAGTGAAAGCACCCTAAAGTGAAAATGAGGAAGGTCTTTCAGGTTATTTACCCAATAACTGAAGCTTTTAGAAGAACTCATCTGGTTTCAAGAGTCTTTGCTTAAAATAATTTCTGCTATCCTTTTTCCATCTAAGCAAATGCTTTGGTTGCCTCAGGGATACTGTGTGTCTGTGTTGTACATCCTTCATACTAAAAAAGTAGTTCACACAGAACAAAAATGAAAACTAAGTCTCCTTGGGAATTTTCCATCAAAATTGACCCCTGAAAAATACTATGTTTTCATCTCGATAAGGGCAGTGTCAATTTCCTCACCTCCTCAAAGAAGAAAAACCCCAAACCAACTGTTTTCTTAAGGGATTAGAGAAGAGTTTAATTATTTTTTTCTGGAAAGTTTTAATGTTTTGATTTCAAAATACTGTTATCCCTTATAAAAATTCTAATTTGGTGGATCCAAGTCTCCTTATCCCTCTCTGATGTTCAGGATCCACTGAGGATCCACTGAGGAGCTGTGTGTTCCATGCTGGGCTTTCTGCTGCGTCTCCAAAAGAAAACTGTTCTGCAACATGAGGAGTGAAGAGGAACTGAGAAGTCTGAGGAAATGGACTTGAACTACTGCTCCTCTGAGCAATTCTGTGGCAGTAATTCAAATTACTTTTTTTTCTGAGATATTGTGGATCTTGAAATTTTTTTATATTAAAAATTTGATATATTTCAGTTTTTGTTTTTCTCTTTGAAACACCTTCCTTTCCAAGCCAAAAAATTTCCCTTCAGTTTTCTCTAAAGAGAATCTTAAGTATTTAGTAAATCTTTCTTTTTTTCCGATTTTTTTTATTAATAGGGACTTTGTACACTGCTTGACAGCTGCCAAAAGTGAACTTCACGTCCAAAATATGTTAGTCCTGACCAGTGCAAGGGTCAACACTGCCCTATGAATGTGTCACCCAACTCAGGCATGGCCAAAATGTTGCACCATCTCGTGGTCAGCAGGATTAAGGCATCACTGCTGAAAACCTGCTCACCCATGTGAAAGCAGCCCCAGAGCTTTAGCTAGATAGATGCCTTTCATTTTCAATGATATACCAATCTTTCATCTGCTTCACACAGCTTGCTTCTTCTGCAAAGGTGAGATTTGAATAAAATTATTTCTCATTGATTTATTAAATTAAAAGGCCTCATGTAGCCTTAATCTAGCCTGAAGAACATTTGATGGCAGAGTTTATTGGATGATTTTTCTTATGTTTATAATCTATATAAATTATGCAATATTTTTGTAACATGTCATGTATCATGATGTGATTTAATATCTCATATATATTCTGGTGCCTGAAAGTAATGTGGAGAGATGTCTTTGAAAGGCCATTAAGTATAAATAAATTAGAGTGAGAGCTAGAGTGGTACTGATGAATAACATTCCTTGATAAGGAGACCTCGTAGACTAAATGGAATGAGTAAATTATTACTTAATAATGCCATGCTTAAAACATTCCCAATAGTTAGAGCATTCACCTGGGAGTATTCATATTCATCTGGTCAAAAAACTGCTTATCCAGCAGCTGTGTAACATAAAATAAAATGTAGTCCCAGAAACACTAAAGAGAAGCCCTTAGCATCAGAACTGCAGATATTCACCTTAGGCATGTGCACTCTAGCCTTGCAAACCCTGACTTCCTCGCTGGACAAGTTTAAAAGGATGCAGGTTTAGTACCTCACCTGGGGCATCCTGGTCATCTCTGGTACCCAGTGATTTTAGGAACCCATGGGACCCACAAATACAAAAGTGAGGTTGGCTGTTTTCTGATGATCTTGGTTGTTTTCCTTCCACTAAAGTCCTTTACCAAATCTAGCAGGTTGTCCGTGCTCCAGTGGTCTTTGAGCAGCTGCTTGGCTTACCTGCAGCTGGAAGAAAATGTAGATGATTCAAGGAGCTGAAAGGACTCTGTGGATCAGCAACTGAGCCAAAACCAAAGCTTGGATCCCAGATCCCATGCTGGGGCTCAAGTGTTTGAGATAGCAGTTCGTCCTGAATTTTGACCATAGGATGAGGTAACCAGGCAGGGAAAGGCAGGGGGAGTATTGTGGGAGAGCAAAGAAGTCCAGTGTCTGCAAAATTATTCATCACTTGATTTCTAAACACCCTTTTGCCATCATGTCTTGGGGTAACAACAGACCAGGTGAAAGAAGAATTGGAAAATGTAACTGAGGAGACACGATGGACTTGGTCAAGATGAGAACTGCTGTGAGTATACTGAGAGAACAAGATCAGAAAATTGTGGAGTTTTTTGGCTCTCCTACACTTTGCCAATTCTCACTGGGTCATCTTGTTTAAGAAATGGTTTTGCCACCATTTGGTGCTGCAGGCAGCAGCCAGGGGACAGTAGAGATGCCATGTGGTGGCTCAGAAGGCACAGACTGAAGTTCATCTGTCTCCCGGGGATGATATTGAACCAACCTGGGCTCTGCGCTGGCAGCAGCAGTTTGGGTACTCACACTGTTACAGTCAGCATGGATATGCCCTGGTAAGTCTGCCGAGCAAAGATTACTTTTCATGATCAAGGTTCTGGGGGACTCAAAACACCTCTTTTTGCCTGCCTGTTCACAAACCTGGAAATCCATGGTTGGACTCTGTTTTGGAAGGTTTAATGTTCATATCAGGGTTACTCTACACTGGCATTTTCCCCATCATTACCTTAGCCTAAATTAACCTCCACTGTGATAGCAATGAAAGGAAAGAGAGGAGAGACTGTCACTTTGAAGTCTCACTGTGGAGCCACCGAACACGTTGTGGACAGAATGAGTCCAAGTGCTGCTGGGGTAATTCCTGCTTTCCAGCACTTTGCTGAGACCTCACCAGTGATCTCAGAAGCACAGCTGCAGCAGAAATGCTCAGCCTTCTGCAGGCATCATATACCCTTAGTTTGAGAGACCCCTGTGTGCCCTGGTGAGTTTTTACCTAGATTGCTGTAATAGAGACTAAAGGACACCGTGAGCTGTCATGAGGAGAACTCTAATGATCAGACCAAACTGTGCGTTAACTGTGTCCACTTGAGTGGATTCAAAAAGCTCAGTCAGGCTCCTGGCTATGACTAAATCATCTAATTATAGCCTTCCCGTGCTGTGCTTTTTGCATTCGTTCCTGATCCATCATTGCATTGATTTTTAGAACTGTGTTCCTTAGCACTCCATGGTCTCAATTTTCACATCCTCCTCATCTCTTGTGCTCTCGACTTGTCCGCACTCACTACATGTTCACTCCTCATCTTTCAGAGTGTTTTCCTTAAATCGGGCTTTTAATCACATTTCCCTTCTGAGATGGAGAGCAAGGTGAACCTCGGTGATTTCTGCAATACTTTGACCTCTGTACAAGTACCTGCTCACATTTCCATTTCTGTGGCCCTGTGCTGTGGCTTTGATCGGTTAAAAACGGATGCATGGTTCTGGTTATATCACATGTGATGTCAAAAGTTGCTAAGTGATGAAGTGTTGGACTATCACAGTCAACTTCCTATTGAAAATATTGGAGAAGGAAATCAGTAGTCTTTGTCTTTGCCAAGTGAGTGTGAAAACCAGAAAACCTCTGGAGTTCATAGAGCAGTGTTACCATGCCCCAGGCAATCTGAATTTAGATCAAAACAGGCTCCTGGGAAGAATTTAAAAACATTGTGAGATATTTCAAAGGTCCTCATCTAAATCTAAGCCGGAACTTGAAAATAGATGAATTTAACAGTCTTGGTAGTACTGGTGTTTTATCTTTGGGGTTTGTTAAACTGGATATTTCTCCAAAAATATCAGCTTTTGGAGTCAGGATAAATACATAAAACTCTTGGTTTCACTTTTAATTTTCTCTCATCTTTACAGAGTTCACCTATGAAGCATGAACTTGAAGAACTCAAAAATCCTTGACATTTTATTAAATTTTATGACATAATTTTGGCTTCAGATTTTTGTTCAGATTTTAAATCTTATATCGTGATTGCACATGTTTCCTTTCATTCATTTTGCATAGATTTAGCTCAGCTCCAAAGACAGATTACTAAACGTTCCCAAAAAGTATGACTGAGATTCCTTTTTAATACTTTTCTCGGCTAAGCTTATGTATAATCCTTTTCAAAGTGTAAAATGCCAAGGGATGTTTATATGCTACAGCTTATATGACAGTATATTGTTGTTCCTTCACACTTCACTGAACAGTCTATGAATACTAATCTCTAAATCACTTACTTATCTCACAGGCACTGGAAAACTTCGTGCTGTTTGTGGCATTGTCTGTTCTTTTCAAGATATATAAGATACTTCAGGTAAAAAATAGCAGACTGTGATGACTTCACAGTTATATTTCTACAGAAATTAGGGGCCTTCAACTGAAACAAGGGCCAAATGGTACTTGACTTTGTAGGACTACATGGGCATGTCCTTCTTTAGGGAAGTTTGAAGTAGATGGGCAGAGGTGGGATCACCCTCAGCACAGGAAGAGCACTGAAGGACAAAGAAGAATGATGATGGTTTTTACTCGCAGGATCATGTAGAGGTGTTTTAGCAGAGTTCAGAATTAAATTAATTTCTCCTAGTTTTCAAAGTCTGCTCTTCCACTATGCATTCAGCATTCTCCTTTCAAAGGTTCCTGAACACCAACACGTTTATCCATGTTTTTGAAAAAAAAATAAAAAAGCCTTTTCCTATGAACTCTTCCTGCTATCTCAGTTGGAAGCCGATCTTTCCTAGGGACATCTAGTGACATATGGTTTGTGTTGGTTTTAGGGGAGAACAGAAATTCCCCTAAGTGGGGCTGGCATTAAGTGGAAAAACGAGAGCAAGCAGGAGATTCTCCCTGCCTCTTTCCTGTCAGGGAATGAAACTAAATGTGGCTGTAGTGAAAATAGACTCCTTGTCTGCTCTAGCAGACTGCCTGGAGAATGGAGAGAAGGCTCAGAAAACGTAGTGGAGTGGTGCCTTCTGCTTTACTTCAGGACAAAACTGATAACCAGCACAGGACGACACTCCTATGATCAGTCTGTGTAATCCAAAGACTATATTGTGCAAGAAAGAATGACGAGTACAGATATTTCACTTGCTTCATGCAGTGGCCAGAAGAGTTTGTCATGGATTTAAAATCTCTTTGGGCAGTTTTGCTTGCTTATCTGTTTGTTTGTGGTTTGTTTGTTTGGTTTTTTTAAAATTTGTTCTGCTTGCTAGTACAACTGCAAATAAGTCCAGGGACTTCTGCATGTCTCTGTGCAACAAACCATGCTGAGAAACTGTAATGCTTCCAGGGCCCATCAAATATGCAACTCAAAGTTTGTAATAGGATTTATGAGCAGACATTTTGCTCAGGAAGATATGAAAATCAAACCACCTAAATGGAGCAATCAGAGCAGTAAAACTTCAAATCTTTATTAGTACAAAAAAGTAAGAGCTATTGT
This sequence comes from Pitta sordida, assembly GCA_013390025.1. Lineage (NCBI taxonomy): Eukaryota > Metazoa > Chordata > Aves > Passeriformes > Pittidae > Pitta > Pitta sordida. Next base: position 731,555 of record WEKX01023410.1, read on the forward strand.
AGCAGGGAATAGTAATATGGAACTTGGTGTTTGGTGCTAAGCATGGTGAATAGCTCAGCCAAGGTGCCAGTACCCACTACTCACGGAGGTTGGTGGGACACCTGTCCCAGAGAGGAATGTACTATCAGCTCTCCAAGCTAAAGGGGAGAAGACACTGCAAGATTAGGGAGCAGAGTGCAGTCATTACGATAGGAGAGCAGCTTGGAAGGAAGGACTAACCCTATCAATGTGGTTTGTTCCCTGAGGGACTTGTTTCTCCTGTGAAATAAGTCTTTGAATGGCGGCTCTTTTCTCAAAATCAGTGTGCCCTGCTGACAGGGAGGGATGTTTGACAGCACATGGTGGCTTTGGGTCCACTATCCTGCCTCGGAGCTGAAACCAGGTGGCTATAAACAAGTTTACCTTTTAAGTACACTTTATTCTGCTATCTGCCTGAATGGAGGTCTCCTTAAATCCATTTTAGCCACAGGGCTGGAAGATACAGCCAGTTAAAGATGTGATGGAATACATGCACTTTGGAAATGAAGAAGCTGGGCTTTTCTAAAGCTCTAGTGCATGGCAAGCAAACATTTCTGTTCTTAAATGAAAAAGGTGCAACACCCAGAAAGGATTTTATTTATTTAAAGGCTTTGAACTATGCTGTAGGAACATAACAGAAATACTTGAAACAATATTATCTGAAAGATTAATTTATAAAAAATTGGTAAGATGAAATGTGGTTGCTTTACGGATTTTCTGTCCTGATCTTACTTGAACATGGAGCGTGTTGGGGGTTTTGCTTGTTTGGGTTTTTTCTTTTGCCATTCTGAGAACTGAATTTACAAAGTTTTCGTTGAAAGAAAAGTGTCTGGCCTCATAGGCTGCAGAGGTGAAACAGGGACAGGAAAAAATATCTTGATAATGAAATGACATAGAGTTTTTTATGTTTGTTCGTTTAAAAATCCCCTCAAAGTTAAACCATTCATTTTGTACCAGTAGAATTGTTCGTGCAGCTCTTATTCCACAAAAACAAAACAACAATCCCCCTCCTCAAAATCTAAACCCTGAACTCAAGCACACCTGGAAGAGCAACTACCAAAAAAAAAAGAAAAAAAAAAAAAGAAAAGAAAAAGAAACCTCAAACCCTACAGTTTGGTGGCAAGGAAACACCTGTCCATCCAAACCCAACCCAGGCACATTTCACTGGGCTCAGTACCCCGACCACCAGTGGGTCAAACCCCAGCCCGGAGGGAAAACCTCGGCAGCTTTAAAGCGATTTCCCACTGCCCACGCCGGGGGAGGGGGATTAAACGCGATAATGCCGAGGGAGTGAGAGGTGCTGGGAGCGAGCCCGGGCTCCGGGAGCAGCGTGGGACGCGCGTCCCGCGGGAGCGGAGCCGAGCGAACCCTCCCCGCTGCCGCGGCCGCCTCGGAGTGCGGGGGGCGGGCAGAACACGGCTCGCCTCGCCTCTGCTTTGGAGGGCGGGGGGGGGGAGCGGGGCCGGGGCTGGNCGCGCAGACCCCGGCGGACGGTGGCAGAGCCCCCCGCCCTTCCCCTGCCTGCTGCCATCCCCCTGCCGCCGCTCTTCGGAGTGTCGTGCCTGGACCCCAACTTTGCAGCCCGCCCGCCGGTCTCTCAGCATGAACCAGACGGCCGGGGTGAGCAACCACGTCCGCTGCTCCAGCGGGAAGGGCTCCAAGGTAAGCCCGGCCGGGTAAGCGCACCCGGGGGCAGTGGGGGCTCCCCTCTCCGCGGTTCTCCGGTCCCTAAACCTGTAGCTGGGAGCGTGTCTCCCCCGACCCCCGGGTAGCCGCCCCTGCGCTCCCCGCTAGTCCATCACTTGGCCAAGTTCAGCTTGTCTCCCTGGCCGCCGCCCGGGGGTCGGGCTCTCGGCGGGGTGCTGGGGCAGGGATCGCTCCCGGTCCCTCCGGTCCCCCTTCGGGCTGTGGTTCGGGGGGTGTTGGACCGGGCGCTCAGGGGGCTGCGGCCTCGCAGCGTCAAGTGCGGGAACGGTCCGAACTCGCGCAACTGCTTCAAACGGGATAAAAGGCATTGAAGGTAAGGATTTGTGCTGGTGCGTAACGTGCGGTCAGGTACAGCTTTGTCTGCTGCTTTTACTTCCTGCCGTGGTGTGTTTCCATGGCCAGCATTAAAAATAAACCGGGACAGAACACCTTTATTTTGCACTCGGCTGGATTCAACAGAATGTAACTGGGTGCTCACACCTGATCCGGGTCAAATTTGCATGAACCTTTTTTAGGTAGCGGTACAGCCCTTACATCCACAGAACTAGTTGATATTGTGCTGTATCAGTGCTGTAAATGCAGATGCATATGCCTTCGTGTAGACAATTGTGTTGATGTTGTTCTTCTGCAACTCTTTGAAGTGTTCCTCGGTGTTTATGTTTTTAGTTATGGGGAATCCCCTCCCCCTGCAAGATTTCATGCGCTTTTTGAGGCTAGGATTTTACAAAGAGATATGATTCTATAATAGCTAATGGGAGGCACCTCCAAGAAATGCAAAATTTACTTTTCATCAGAAATGATAGTGTGGTAGCTTCTTTTTTAATTTTATTTCACCTTTTAATGCTGTTGTCCTGTTCTATCCTCTAGACCTGATGTTGTGGTGTTGTTGGAAATGCTGGTGGTGCTGCTCACCTGGTTGTGTACTTCATGTCTAGTTTGTGCAGACCCGACTCTACAGACTCTAGACACACAGATTTACCTCAATCCTCCTTTTCCATAAAGCAAATACAGTTATTCCTCCTTTTCTCATACGGTCTTTTTAAAATTGAACCCACTAATCATAAGGCTGTGTGAGTATTAAAAGATGCAACATGATGAGGGCTCTGGAAGTAAACAAACAGATTAGATGAGTCTGCTGAAATTATTTACTGAGCTCCATGACTAATCATATATTTGAAGTTGGACCCATGCATAAGCTCTTTGCATAATTCAGGAGCCTTAAATTAAAGGTCTTCTATGGATCTTGCCTGTAATTTCGATGTTTTGGGCCTCCTTTCTTTGCACTACCTGCTTTTCTTTGAGTTTTGGGTTGAGCACCTAAGGTTATTGCATATCAGTAATAATTTATTGTATCAAGCTGCTGACTTAACACTTTAATGCAGAAGGAAGAGATGGGTCTCAGATGTGTATATTCTTAGCACATGATAACTGATACATTTGTATTTGCCTTGAAGGCATCTTTGTCTCACTTTCAAGTGCTGTAGGATGTGGATATTTTTTTTTTTTAATGGGAAATAAATACATTTTTTCAAGCTAGAGGATTGACGTGATCAATGGTTTCAGGTTTTAATTAAAACACTCCATGCATGACTGATTTAGTTGCAAGGAAACCTTTCAGAGTTCAGAAATAAGAGTTTATCAAATGGAGCTAAAAAATCAAGTAACTGATCAGTCAGAGGTCGCTGATCGAGTAGACAGAGGCAAAGTAGCCAAGGTTTTTTTGGTGACACTGACTACTAGACAACAGCAATGTTTCTGAGGTGTTTAATATCTGTGTTTTGTTTATTTGGTTTTTTTTTCCCTGAACAACAAATGAAGTACCACCAACAAAACAAAAACCCAAGAAAACTAAACCTCAAAGCAAACAGAACCACAAACGGGACTTATCTGACTTTCCTAATGTTCTGACTTTTGATCTCTCAGCCAATTCTAACCAAAACTGACAGAGTAAGAGGAATGGTGCAAATGTCAACTTGTTACATGGAAATCAATTGTTTAACAGAGAAGAAGGACTACTGATGATACCTGAGCTGAGGAAGAAGCAGAGAGAAGTCTGCCCATCCCTCCTATACTTACCCTCTCCCGGCCTCCCAGTCTGCACCTGGCTGTAGCTAAGTCAAGGTCTATCCTTTCCCCATCAGAGGGTCTGGAGAGATTGGGAGGTAGTGGGAAAAAGGAAGGGCCACAGAAGGAACTTCCAGAACAGAAAGTTGTTGGTAGCAACGAAGTAGCCTTGGGGGAAGGCGGGGGTCTTTGCAAGAGTGTGTTGGGTGAACGTTTAATCAGAAATCAAACATTGTTATTTTCACAGCTTGTGAAACAACTTTTTAGGTTGTTTTTTTCACCTCATAAAATAAGTTGTCGTGTGGTGTCAACTCAAATAGCAATGCCAACTCACTGAGGCAAGGTCACTCTTCATCTGGTTTCTTCTGAGCTTCCTTCTCACTAGACAATGGGCACTTAAACTTCACATTTCTTTTGCAAGATTTACAGCTTTGCACAGTTGTGGTGAGCAAGAGAGGTAGCATTTTAAAGGAGGGATACAATTAAAGCCCTTAAGTAGATAGCTTGATTGTAATTCCAAACTCTAATAACGTGTGCCCACTAAATGTGTATATATTCTTGATGTTTCTGTGTAACATTTTTAGCTGTTTTTAGCCAAAATCTAGCTCTCAGCCACTTGTGAGTGCTATTGAAAGACTGATTTATTGTCTAGAGAACTATTTTTGAGAAATAGTTTGTGTACATACAGCCTCTAATGCTCTTTTTTTCTGGTGTGACTAATCCCATTACTTTCCGAAGACAATTTGTGGGAGGAAGGCAAGAGGATTCACCCCAATGATGTGATGAAATGCTACATCACAGGAAGGTTTCTGATGTGTTGGGGTGGTTGGCATGGTGAGTCCTGCAGCCACTGAGTCTGTACAGAACCACCCGCCTCTCGTGTTAGGGCTTGGAGCAGGCTTTAGCTGTGGTTAATGAAATGCACATTATTGGAAAGTCATTCAGATGCTGGCGTAAGAATTTGGGGGTCAGTTCCAAGCTGTCCCGTTTCAACAGATTTCTTGAAGAAATTAGTGAGGGGATAACTCCATATGGGGACTCAGGCTTTTCAACACCGCATGTTGCAACTCCTGGCTTTTGGCTTTTATTCAGCAGTCCAGAGCTCTACACTAGCCTATGAAAGGCACAGAAACTGTGTCTTAAATTTAGGTTATTTTCTTAAATTAGTACCAAGGAAAATGCTGTGAGAAAGCTGTTTTTTTCATGTCGGGACTGCCAATTTCATCTGTCTTTGGGGAGGAAAATCTATCGAAAATATTGGGGAAATGTCTTTCTTTGGAAACAATTATATTTGGGATCCTTCATCTGGGTGCATCCAAGCAAGGAGGTGTCCCATGGAACAGGATTTGTGGATCTGGTGTCCTTCTAAGTGCTGATGGGGATTCAGAGACCCACCAGCTTCCGTCCTTCTGGGGACTGTCATACCCAGCAGGAGACAGGCTACTCCACAGCAGGAGCCTGCCCCTCTCTCCTTATGGAGAGGGGCCAGAGCAGAGTTCAGGGCTGTTCTTCAGGGTGAGAAAGGTGGAAAGCCACAGTGTCTTCTGGGAAGACAAGGAGGCACCATCTCTTTATTTTAGATGAAAACACCTTTAGCAAAACCATTGGCTGACATTCACAGTTTAGAAGGTATGGTCTAAACCCCCAGCTCTGTACGTCAGCCTCAGCAGTACATTGGGACATGATACTTGAAACAACCCTGATGCTATTTAGTCTTTTCCAACTTCTCTCTGACCATATTTTTGAATTATATAGCTGTTTGAGCTGTTTAGTGTGGAGCTCAGTCTAGGACATAGTCACTGTAGGTCTTCTGTGTCAGGTCTCCCAAATCCAAGCCCCACTGTCCTGACTGATGTCAGTCCAGCTCCTTTGCCATATACTCATAGGCAGTTTATGGCCCCAGTAGCTCACCCAAATAGCTTATCTGTTTTGAGGGTAATGCAGTAATTTTATTATCTAAAGTGCACTGTTTTGTTAGGCATCTAAGTCTTTTTTTGGTGGATTTAGGCTTTAACCTCTTCTTGATTCCAATTCTCATGTGTGGGTAGGAGACAAGTACTTTCCTATGTCAAGAGGAGAAAGTCACTCATGCTGTACAGTAAAATGAAACAATACTGAGTTAAACCTGAGTAAATGGTGTCTGTTTCCATCATGGATTTTGTTGGTGTCAACAGAGGACACGTTTTGGACTGTAGCACATACTAAAAAACCACCCTTCCTTTCTCAGTGTTAATTATGTAAGTATTAAGAAAAGCTTGTCGAATCAAAGTCTTGAGGTTAGGCATCCGTCTTAATATAAAAGCCTAACCTGGCTTTTAATCAGCAATAATGAATGCTCAAAGATAACAGCAAATCATTTGCACTGATTATATTTCTTTTCTTTTAGAGGAGAAAGAATTGTCCTAATTAGCAATATTAGTATGTAAGAATGTGGGTATGAAAACAACTCAATGCAGTAATGTAAAGTCCTTGTTAAAATAAAGTGCACTCAATTAAGCTGAACTGGAAATGCTCTCTCATGGTTTTGGAGAAGACAAAGTTAACTTATAAGAAAAGCAAATTGCTGATGTGGGGTAGTCCTAGCTGCCGTGATCTAAAGGGACAGTATAGAATTTGTGCAGCTGTGGCTGATAGGTCCATAGTGTCCTTTTAACAGGATATAAGAGGGTTTGCTTTTATAGAGGTTTATTTCTGAAGCGATTAATAAGAGATTATTGCATCTACACTGGGTGAATTTAATGATCTTTTTTACTTGGACTATTCCCCTCATGTGAATTCCACTGATTTCAACTGAATTACTACTTATTTATGTTGGTTTAATTGCAGGGAGATTCAATACCTCCAAAGTTATGGAAGCAATAGAGCCACAGCATTCTAGGACTCTTGGATGCAGAAAATTAAGATAAGGAGGCTGTGTTGGCTCCTCTGTATTATTGCTGAAGCGGAAATGAGTTCAGCTTTACTTGCACATTGTATTTTACTCTGAGTGGTAAGTTACCATGTATGGGCACAGCTAAGCAGTGTATTTCCAAGTTGTCCAGATTTAATGCTCTAGTGGGAATGCAAGGTTGACTTCCACACCTAATAAGTATTAAAGTAGGACTCGATGTAGCTGCTGGGGCTTAAAACCTGATCACTCAGCTATCTTCAAAATCCAGCCTTGCTCTGAGGGCAGTGTGACAAATTACACTTCCATCTGAAAACATCAGACTTTCCGAGTAGACTAATACAGAGCCCCAGACAAGATTAAGGCCCAATCCTACTGAATTCTGTAACCCCATAAAGACAGAAATGGCTTGGCCTTCAGAGTGTTTTGTGGTTTAAGCTGAAAAAAAAAAAGAATCAAAAATCTGGGGGAGGGGCAGAATTATTCTGGTTTTACAGGAAGAGAAGTAAGATGCTGGGAGTAAGCCATCAAACCTGCCAAGCTTAACAAAGTAATAATCTCAAAATCTGTGAAAATATCAGACTAGGTAGAGATGATAGACTGAAGTTGAGTTTATCTGCCATGGAAAATAGGACAATATTAATCATTGTCCGTTTAAGAGCCAGTTGGCTCATCAACATGTGCTTCTGACATCCCAGACATATCCCTCCTTGTCAAGCACGTTATCCCTTAGTCAGGGTAAGTGTCACCAGGAAAAAAACCTGAAAACTTGGGTCCTCTGTCCATTAGGAAGCCAGGTGTTAGTTTGGCTTCTTATGAAACAAGATTTCATTTTGCACATGGAGCAGAACTGTGTAGTGTTGATCTAACTCTCTCCACTGTACCAGTTTGTGTAGCTCCTCCATCTCCTGTGTCCTTTGGGGGAAACTCACAAAGTTGCCGAGGCAAAACTTGTCAGAGCTTTGAATGGTGAACTCTAAACCAAGAAAAATGTCAGGGAACTTAAGAGGAAATGTTTGAATCTGATTTTTATCACATTCTCAGTCTTTCTTATAAACTGGAATTTTCAGTTCACAGTATATAGTGCAGGTGCTGAATTCAGTGAGAGAAGTTTGGCTTCTGTTCATGAAAATAGATGATTTACAAAATTTCTAAGGCCTGAAGCAACCTGGCCTTAAGGGTTTTAGGAGTAATGGTTGTGGGAAGTTCTCGACTCGATCTTGTGATTGTTTCAGACAGTGAAATCTGCTTTCTCTATAATTCTACCTGTAAACCTGATGGCTTTTGTCAGTTCATTCCAGCCATGTTCCCTTGAGTGCTTCCTGGGACTGTCCAAGTGTCAGCTGTCTTGTAAAGTTCCCTTTAACAGGAAATTTTGCAGGAAGAATGATGACAGATCAAGACTAGAAATGTCAATGGAAAGCTCAAATGCCCCTTTGAAGGATGGGGAGACAAAGGGAGATGGCCAGGCTGATGTTATAAATGCCCTGAGTGATCAAAACTCCTCCTGGCAGGGTCATGCTCTCCCTGACTGGAGGGAGTCCAGCCACAAGATGCAACCTGAAGAAGAGCAGGCTCGTCTAGCCCTGTTGTTGATGGAGCATCCTGTGTAGGGCATTTTGGGTGATGGGGAGCCTAAAGAACTGTGGGTCTTGTAACCTTGTGCAGGTGTACACCAGCAAGGGTGTACTTGCCTAGAGCAGCTGTTATTTTAAGGTTTTAGAGGCTAGGGAAAGACCATTTTCCTCCCATGAAATAGTTGCTGGGGTTGTTGTGGCACGGCTGTGTGGAGCTCAAGGGGTTTGCAGCAGTGCATGGGATTTCATGCTCCGTATCCCTGCAGCGTCCTCAGGTGTGGGGAGCCTCGAGCCCTGAATCCGGATGAATGCTGGGCACCAGCGACAACAGAACCATCCTGCTCACTGTTCGTTTCTGGGTGCTGCTCTCTGCTGCTGTTTTTCATCTTTAATGAGAGCTGAACACACCATAAAATTTTATTGGGTGTTTATGCTAACAAAATTAACTAACAGTTGGTGCTTTAAAAATGCAGCCGGAGCTCTGAGCGCTATAACTGGGAATCTGCAATGGCTTTTTAACTGGTGTAGGACACAGCAAATGTGTGAGTGCCAGTGCCATTTAACAGCAAACCATTTTATATTAACTTTTTATTGACCAGAACTGATTCATTGAAATTTTCAAAATAAATCTTAGCACAATATGTGCTTAAACAAAATCAGGTTTTCAGACATTAGATAGCTGGAAGCTCTGTCAAAGCTGTAGGGTTAGTTTATAATACCAAGACTGATGGGCTGATAATCAAAATAAATTAGCTTAGCCATTTCAATACCATAATGCTTAAATCAAATAATAGGAAGAAGGTTTATTTTAGCATTTCGGTTATTTTGTTTCTCAGTAAAATAGATATAATATCATGCTGTGAATGCTGTGTGGATCACGGCTTCAGTGGAAGTACAAAGGACCTCTAGGCTACAGAAAAAATAGAAAAAAGGGATTAACTTCAGACACAATTTCTTGTTCAGTAGAATGGATTTGGCTTATTTCTATGTTAGCCCTGTGAAGTAAACCTAAGGAAGTAATTTGCTTTCATTCATTTATTGGTTTAGTGCTTTTCTTTATTTTCATGCGGTTTTTCTATGTCTAGTCTGGAGAGTTTGCTGTTTATGATCTTAACATTATCCTGTGGAGTTTTATGCTGGTTTTGAAATAAGCAGATTGACATGCTGGGATTTTTTATTTTTTTTTTTAGCAATGATATTGTTTGACTATCAGGTAGCACTGATTGACCACATATTTACCTAGATACAATTTGCATTTTGTGGCGTTGACATAAGTAAAGCCTGACTAAAAGATCTGTGCTAGCACTTGAGGAGAATGTTCTGATTCCTGGATTAAGCCCTGAATTACACTGGGATACTGCCCAAGTGGTTTAGGCTTTATAATTTCACAGTGTTATCGTAGATCATAGCTGATTTTCAAGACCAAACACTTTTGACATCAGGAGAATATTCTTCTATCTGCTTTTAAACTCCCACTGTAAGCATGGTCTTGGTGATCTAATGTGAACTCAGAGCAGTCAGCAGTAGTTGCGCTTCACTGAAACTCGGACAAATGCTCTGCCCTTGCTTTAGTTTTTTACTGGTAAAAGTAAGGATGAGCACTTCCCTTGCATGAAATGTGAGCTTTTTAGTGGAGGATAATAACTTGGTAACCCACTATGTGGGGATCCCATCTTATTATTGGCCTTATGTTACTGTGCTTAAAATCTTGAGAATTTAGCATACTTTAGTGTCAGTAAGAACGTATTAGCCTTGGGAATGAATGAAAAAAGATATAGCAGGGATTGAGGGATTAATAGTCATTTGCACAGTCCCTGTACCATGACATGCAAACCTTGCTCCAGAAGGTGACTTTGGAGGGAGGAGTAACCAAAAGAGGGAGTTTTGTTGCAAAGGTGGAACACGTGGAGGATAAGAAGGGAGAACATTAGGTTTTCAGCTCACTTGGAAGGAAGTCTGTTAAAATTATAAAACCTTGGGTAATTTAAATAGAGAGCGTGTGCAGTCCTCCTTCTGTTCAACTAGACAGAATGAAATACACTGCAGCAAAGTCAAAGCTTGTCGTTGGTGAGAGCCCCAGGGAGAGGGTTGGATGCTGTCAAAGGTGATGGGCACTGGACCCCTTTCAGCAGTACCGGCAAGTTGGAAAGGGGCAGGACATCAAGATTTTTAAATCAGCTGACTTGCTTATTTGCAGATATGGAATGCTAAGAAGAGGAGGAAATTATGGCAGACAGATGTGTGCTGTTGGTACTTTATTGCTACCCAGGGCAGCAGATACATCATAGGATTTATCTTTTTTTGCAATATTAGTTTATGCTTCTAGGCTTTTGACTTTTCTGGGACTTTCCCTTACCATCCCAGTGTTCTCAGACTTTTAGTAAAGTTTTATATTCAAGTTATATTTTCCTAGATAATGACCTCACACAGAGTGTTTGCCACTGCTTCACTTCTGTTCTTCTAAATGAAAGATCAGAGAAGTTTTCATAAGTTACAAGTCCAAGAAAGGTCCAGCAGCAGGGAGCAGAATCAGTGTTATTCTTATTGCAGCACCCTGTAGGAATGCTAGTTGAGTACCGGGATAATAGCAGGATACTGGGATAAGGGCAGGCTTTCCAGCTTCCCAATACTGCTTCCCAATTCAAAGAACTTACATTTTTACTTTGGTCACTTCTTTATGGTCATCCCTCAAATTTAAGACTTTGTTTTTCACATTATATTTATTTATATTATAAACTGTGCTGTTTAACATGTATCGGGGTTGTATCCCGAGCCCACTGAAGGCAGGCAGTGTAACACATTTTCCTTGACATGTTGTGTTGCCTCACCGCCTGTCCTCTTGTCTGACCACCCACTGCACAATTAATCTGCCAGCAGAGGCCACCAAAGTTTTTCAGTCACTTTCTCCGTGTCTAGGCACTCTTTATTGTTAGAGATCTCTCCTCCAGCATGTCAGGACTATCCTTCAATTTCCCAGGTCTTGCTCTCTGCATGCTCTGTACCTTCACATTTTCTGATTTGTTCCAAATTTAATCACTTGAGTTGTCTTGATATTGCTAGAATTCCCTAAGGCTGCAGCTGTATTACAGAGCATATCCGTGCCCTGTCTGTATCTTTCACTCCCTCATTTAGAGTTAATTCCTACTTTCTTCCTGTGCCTGCTCTCCTTCTACTTTTTTGGGTGGGTTTTTTTTTTTTTTTTATGGCAGAGGAGGGCACTGGATACTCGACTTTACAAAGTTACTTTACTTTTGTGGAATAAAACCATCTGGTTTTCCCTTACGTTAAGTGCTACAGGAAATTTGCTTGTGGGGCTTTCTGTTAATCTGTGTGCATTGTTGCCTATAAAGGGCTTTTATAGCAGAAAAAATAAACTGCCTTGTTGGTTTATCCAGCTCAGAGGTACCAAAGGGCTGATTTGGATCGAAACCTAGATCTTTACATGGGCCACTGAAAAGACAGTGATGGCCCTTGGTCACTGCAGCTTGGGCTTTTATGAAGGTATTTCAAGCTGCCATCCAGAAGCTGAGAATTTCTAGCCGTGTATGACCATAATGGAGATGATGAAGGTATTAGCCAAAGAAGGAGGGAGAAAATAAGTTATTTATGGACCATTGAAATCTTTATTTATGGAAGTAATTTGTGTTTGTTTTTTTTCTCTTTTACCTCTTTTTATTTACTTTTTTTCAGAAAACTTAAGTGCTTTTTATGACGTTAATGGAAAGTGATCAATGCCGTGCACCATCACAGCATTATGATAAAAATGCTAAAATTATATTTGAGAGCAGAATATTGTAAGTGATCTCCAACAGTTAGCCTTACTTGTGTACTTTCCTGCTGTAGCTTCCTTATATTTTGCAACATATGTTTTGCACCGGAGGAATTCTGATTGGCAGCTGATACAGACTAGCTAAAGGAAGGAGATTGTCCGGGTTTTGTTTAAGCACAGGAGGGATGTCCACTTCTAGTAATGCCAGCTGAGACAACATACCTAAATCTCTTGTGTGCTGATGGAAAAACTGCCTCTAAAGCTTTTTCAGTGTAAAACATGAAGTTTATTGAAGAATGAATAATGAAGAACTATAGCTCCTGGTGCTTGAAATTTTAGTGATTGTACAAAAATGAGGTCTCCAGCACTTTAAATTATACTTTGTGGAGACACTACCATAAATGAATTATTCTTTCTTGAAAGCTCCTTTCTTGCTACCTTAGATTTGGTTTATAATATGGAGATCATCAAGGAAAAAAAAAATCTGTATTTTATTCAGTAGAGGTTGTCACTTATGTACTATCATGTTTTGGAAACAGAAATTGAAAAGAGTTAGGAGAAAGGCATCAAACTAGACTGGTAGGACCAGTATATTTCCAGACTTAGCCATTTAACTAAGACTGTAACAACGTTCATATGAATACTGACTGTGTTTAACCGAGCAGTTAGTGTTCGTTGCAGAGGCTGAAGTACACAGATGCACCAAAATACTAAAGCAGGATGGTAAAATGTAGGTTCCACACTTGTGGGCCTGATCCCTGGGTGGGCATTCGCTTGGGAGTTGGACTAGATGATCTTGTGGGTCCCTTCCTACTCAGAAGAACCTGTGAACCTGTCTTATCAAAGCAAAGATGTTATGTTTACCTTGTGTGGTAGAATAGGTATCTGCTGCCTGTTGTGTCTTTGAAAGCCAGCATGTATGATGTGAACTCCAGATGATAGTGTTTGCCAAAAAATTAGATAGTTTTAATGAGTGGCTAGGACATACTGGAGCATCACTGGATGTGTAAATGTGTTTATATATATCAGTTTCTGTTGTGTAAATATGAACAAGTCTTCACATATTTCTGCATATTTCTGTGTGCTGTAACAGCACTCCTAAGCACTCTATAACAGTGTTCCTAAGCATGAAACTCCATGTATTTCTCAAGGTTTCAAATTTCATTTAATAAAACAAAAAAAGAAAAGTAAGAAAAAAATGAACTTTATAGCCAGTGTTGCTGCAGAGGTGAAAAAATGCCATCAAAGTGCTGCAGAGGGGTTACCTTGAATGAGTTTTCAAACAGACTGAAACTCACTCTCTGCACTAACTGGGTAACGAGTGTAAGGTGATCCTTGAGGGACAGGACTTGACTTCAGGGCTACAGCACCAATATTTAGGCATCTTATTTCTGCTCACTTGTATCTTAAGGGCAGGACTTCTCTGCTTCAATGCTGTGTGGGTTGTGCAAAATATTCTTCCAGCTGCTCTACCACAGGGATATGAATGTACCACCAGGACTTGTTCTGTGTCTGCCAGCACCAACAGTGTGTCTGGGAGGAGCTGGGACATAGCAAATGATGCTGGGGGTGTGTTCATTTAGGCAGTGGAATTCGACAGACAATACCTAAGCTCCCATTATAGTTAATGGGACACTGATGGAGCTCAGTGCAAGGTCACTGTGGACTGGCTGCTCCCTGACTTGTTGCTTAAATTCCACTGACTTTTTTTACTAGATCCCTTTTGACTATAGTAGGAGTTTAGATAGCTGGTACTCATAAACACCTAAATGCAGGCATCCTAATCTCAAATTGCATCCCTCTGGCGGCATCAGCCTTGTCTACTGTGTTACCAGTTGTCAGCGAGAGTAAGAAAAGCTGGGAAGAATTATGGTATTAAATTCTTGCCTGTCATTTCCTAAGAGTCAGGACATTTCTTCTGGGTCTGGATGGATGGCTGAATACTTGAGTGTAATGGGCATAGCTGAGAGTGATTTATCTACAAAAATACAAGTCACAGCAGTGAGAGCTTGGGGAAAAAACAAAACTGGTCGGTTTTCCTAAAATTCAGGTTTCAGAAAATATTTATTTATTCTGATCAGGGTAATTGTAGCAGTAGATTTAGATTGATGCCTGTGTTTCAGTCTTGATGAATCCTTGGAGAGGCAGCCTGTTGTCTGAATCAACAGGAAAAGGATGCTTACGTGAATTTGAAGATAGTTTTTTTTTTTTTAAGTATAGTCAAGACGAATAATTTCTTTTGAAACAGGTGAATAAGGATTGCAAAAGTGGTTATATCAGTGCACAGAAGATTTATCCATCTCTATGTGAAGCAGAAGGCAGATGTAGATAAAACATGCAAGGTTAAATAATTGTGAGCTTGATATCGTTGTTGGTGTCTGTGACTTCAAGTTCCTTTGGGAACCCTGTCAGGGATGGTACAAATATTAGCTAGCCAGTTACTACTCAGGCCATGCCTTATTTTGTAAATGTTGCTCTAAATAAGTGCAATCAATAATGAGATCTTGTGTTGGAAAATACACTGCTTTCTGTAGATACCATATATTTTTCGCAGAGCAGATTCCCCTCCCCTTACTGCTCCAAGAAGTAAGGGTTGGGTATTTACTTCAGTGTTCAAAATGAGGGCCAAAGCTCATTCCCCACTCCCTTAAACATGGGTTTAATCCCAGCGTGGTGACATTTGCTTTAATTGTCATAACCTCATTGTTGCCTATAAAGGGCTTAATTCAGCAGCTGGCAGACAGTAAAGGAAAATCAGGCTGTGTCAGTATTGCTAACAGCTCTTGTTACACTAGAAGTCTTAGCACTGTTAAGTCTTAGCATTTAGTTCTACCCTGATTCTTTAATATTCAGGAAAGATCTAAATTATTTAGACCTCTGAGAGACACAAATGTTAGGAAGGTTATTTTAGGGGAAATATAGTTGTTTAAGCTTTTTTCTTGGTTTGGTTTGTTATTTTTTAGATAGCTCTGACTTGTTATACTTTGAGGGCTTTTCAAATTTAGTTGTGTTTTTTTTTAAAGAAGGTATTTTTTTCCATTTAGAAACAATTTCATGCCCAAGTGACAGAAAAATCGGTAAAAATCCATGGGGAAAACATCAGATCCCAGGGGAAAACATTTTCAAAACTCTACCAGAATTTAGTAAGTCATGTTTTAGAGACCTTATCTTCAGAAGGGAGGAGATGAGTGGAGAGGGTCATCAGCTAGGATGTGTCTGTGAGCTCCATTGCTGAAATGTTTTAGCTCCTCAAAACCTCTAATGAGATTTGCTTCAGATAACTCCTGATTGCTGTAGATTGGATTGGATTACATTAGATTAGTGTTACTCCAGTTTTACAGATGGTGGAACCGAGAAACAAGGGCAGCAGGGACCAGGTTTTGAAATGTATTTTGTCACTTTTGTACTTAAACATGACACTTGGTAGTTTCTGCACAAGTGTCTTCCATTACATGGAAAGTGGGAGCTCTTTGTAGAATCTTTTGTATCTGTTTGTTTCTTTTTTGAGCATCTATTTGGTTCTTTCCTGAAATTTAGGCCATGTAATTTGGCTGTCACTTAACTGTCCCAAGTTCCTCAGGACAGCCTGTGAAGAGCAAAACAAAGTTGTCCAGGTTTAACCATTTTCTTATCAATAAACCAACCACTCATGTATTTTTCATCTGGCTGGCAGAAGGAAGCTGTTTGTACTCGGGTCATCTCAGGGTATCCCTGGAGACCACTGGCCATTGCTGGTGAGATGTATGTCTCTGGAAATAGTATGTTCCTCGATACTAGCCTAAGAAAATAAGTTAAAGTTTTGTGTGGTCAGAACTGAGGACCATATATGATAATGAGAGGATGTTCCACAATGGTATTGGGGTGAAATTTTGCAAGCTAAGTCCAAAAGTGTTGTGGGCTTCACTGACACTAACTCTGAAAATGGCTAAGGTACATCACCAGTGAGCTACATGACTTCAATAGTCCTCAGAGTTTTATAATCATAGAATCACAGAGTAGTTTGGAAGGATTAGAAAGCATCTTTAAAGCTCATCTAGTCAACCCCCCTGCAATAAGCAGGACATCTTCCCCTACGTAAATCACATTGATCAAAGCCCCATTCAACCTGACCTTGGNACCAATGCTTTGCTTCATTACTAAGTTTTCCATGGACTTCACAGTAAAATTAAGTCATGTTTTGCTTACAACATATTGTAACAGTACTGTGTATGTTGCATGGGTAAGGAACACTGATGCCCAGAGCTCCTGTGTGATAAATGCAGAATACTGCTAATTGTTTATTTGTAAGGTCACGAGCCTGCAAAGGGGACGTTTTGGGATCTCCTGCTTCATCTGGTCAGCTGTGATGGCTTTCTGCATGACATGACCATGATACGTGAAAACACACAAATCCTTCACTTGGCTTAGAGCAAAACTCCCCCATGACATGTAATTAACTCTCAATTTGCAAAGCCCTGAAGAAAATTCACGGAGAATCTCTTTCTCGTTTTTCTTCCTATGCTTGCTGCATGCAGAGAGCAGGAGCAGGAGGCTGTTTTAAGCTGTTTTTTTTTTCCTGAATGTGATTTGGCACCTTTGCACAGAGGACCTCCATTCCCCAGCACTGTTTATGGGTGGGGAAGAAGAGATGCCTGTCCTGAGGGAGGCTCTAAGGTCTCCTTATTGAAGTCCAGGTTATGCTCACCTATACTTATACATGCTGTGCCAATCACTAGAGTATTCTGATGCTCCTTAAAATACTTTAATCATGAGATCTTGGCATTTTTTTCTCTTTGTAACATCCTTGCTTTGCCACTTCAAGACATGAAGGGAAAAGGGCAGTGGAATGTTTTTTTTAAATACATGTTTAATTTTCTGTAAGCTGATTTGTACCTTTCTACCTTGCTGTGTGGATTGGAGTGAATTTAAATTTTTAGATGTACACCACTGAGGAGTTTTGCTTTCTAACCAGGCACAGTGTTTCTGCAAAGCTGCCTCTTCTATCAAATAAAGATGAGAAAGATATCAGACTGAGAAGACCACACTATTTAGGAATGAGTTGCATGTTTTATTGATCCAGAAAAAGGGGACTGCAATGCTGTACTGTGGGTGCATCATCTCTTGTGCATTGATTGTACTGATGGATCGATAGCCAGCAATAGTTGGCTGCTAGTTTACAGAATCACAGAATCACAGAATCAGTAAGGTTGGAAAAGACCATAGAGATCATCAAGTCCAACCTATCACCCGNTTCTCCAGAGGTTCAAACCAAGAAGTCCTCACGTGCCAGTGGCAAGTAGAAGATTGTTGCATGACATGCAGTATTTATCTCTCTATCTGCCTTCTGTGCTACTTGTAAGGCTGCATCTCTCCACCTGCTCTGAACAGGTCTCAAGCTTGGCTGGGACTGTTCTGTGTAATTTGGTTTTGCCTTTTGGCAGCAGCACATTAACTATTTTCTAATAAACCCCAAATATAATAATGTTTCCTACTGAATTCTACGCCTTTCTTTTCTTTAACTTCTTTCATTTTTGTTATGTTATAGAGAAGTGATATTATTATTTCTCCCCCTGGGGAAAATAAACATTGTTGGTCCTGACCATTCCATTTTTGCCTGTCCCTTGATTTGTAGGCAGTGCTGTAGTTTCAGTTCAATTTGTGCTGATATGTTTAGCACTTGTGCTGATATGTTTAGCACTTGCATATTTTCAAGATGAGAATGTGTGTCAAACTATCCCTTGTTTTGATTCTCTTCAGCTTTTCAACTCAGATCTTGACCTCACTTGGGTAGGCTGAATGGTCAATATTTGCACCCCCTGGCATCTTTGACATTAACATGAGGAGTCTTTGTTTCCAACCTGGGATTCCCCCTGTAAGGGCACTGTTTCCAGAAGGGATTTAGGCTCCCACAGGAGAAGAATGAGGCCACTTATCTGGCAAAGTTAGATATCTTCACAGCACTTTTAAAAAATCCTAACCAAAAGTTATATGCTATTTTTTTTGTTTTGTTGTTACTTTGGAATTATTCTATATAGATATTTAAAGAAAATAGCTCCATTTCATAGGAGGAAAGAATTTACCATGACATCCATTTCATCTGCCCCTTTATGTCTGAAAAGGCTCCAGTTGCAACCTCTTTGGTTTTCAATTACTTCTGTAATTCTCTTTAAAAGTTCTTTTCATAGTGCATTGCAGAAGGAAAAAGAGAAGATACTTTATATGCTAAAGAGGCTACTTCAGGCAAAGACAATTAACTGGCACTGTACAGCTCCTACAAGAAAATCAGGAGATGTGAACTGAAGATCATTCTTTGAAAATGTAGTCAACAGGCAGAACTTGAAAGCCTCCTGCTGCAGCAGACTGGGCTGGTGGTTTGATCCTGAGTCCTAAGCAGTTTCCTTAGTACAAACCACGATGAGAACCTTGGTTCCCTCTATCCTCAGATTGACAGGGATAGGGTAATTTTGCTTCATGATGCATGGAGGCAGCCCAGAAATCTCTTACGTGAAGGTAACCTATAATTATTTTTCTTTTTTTTTCCCCTATCCCAAGTATAGCGTAATGCACTTCATTCATAAGAGAAGTAGCATAACATTTATTGATATAAACCAACAATTTAATTACATAATTTGATGGCAAGGTACACGATTATTTACTGCATAGGAGACAGGGTCAGACAGAACTGTCAGGGAGCCCCTCTGATGGATCTCACGTGATTTAGAAGGGAATTCCTTGAATTCTAAACTCTTCCTCAGAGTGGGGATTCAGGATGACTAGATCCAGTCTCAGACTTGGTCAATGATTCATGTCTAAAGGACATGCACAGTCAAGCTTTCATATCATTTAGCCAAGATTTCATTGTTTTAGCAGTCTTATTCCCAATTCACAGGTTCACAGGTTATTCTGAGTTGGAAGGGACCCATAGGATCATCTAGTCCAACTCCCAAGCAAACGCCCACCCAGGGATCAGGCCCACAAGCTGGAACCATGGGCACCACACTCCATCCATCTGAGCCCCCCGCCATCTAGACCATGTCGCTGAGCTTCTCATCAAGTCATGTACTAAGTACATCTGATGTGATAAGGATTCTGTCTGCCTCAAGGAGGAATCTTGACTGTGGTTCAAGTAAGGATTGACACTTGGAGGACGTTGTTGTCCTTACTTTGTCTTAGAGAAATTTTGAGCTCCTCAAAATCTGCCATTTGTCCTGCTGCATCTCCTCTCTTGAAAATATCTGGTGTTCCAAATATTCTCTCTTCGACTCGCTTCCCTAATTAGTATGGTTTTTCAGGTCAATTACAGAGATTCGTGGTGGTTAATTATGCAGGTTGCTCGCTCAGGGGTTGTTGACCTGGAGACATCACTTTTCTGGTAGAGCTTTTCCTTCTTTTTTTGCCTTTCCACCTTTAACTCCCTCTTAACCATCAGTGTTTTCTATATTAAGTTGAGCTGCTGACAGGTCCAGATCTGGTGATCTCAAGAGCTGTTTCTATGAAAAAACCTGTTCCCTTTATTTCTGTAGTTGTAATTTGTGGACTAAAGGCTGCGGGTTGAGTCAACTCTTGCAGGGGCTTCTCTAATTCTGTGTGTGTTTTATTCAGGGATTTAAGAGGTGTCATTCATAACAGAAAAATTTCATTACCTGTTTGAAAGGTGGAGAACAAAATCAGACATTTTAGCATTTGTCCCTCTAACACAGGCTGCCCATGCGTTGATGTGTCTAATGAAATAACAGAGGCTTAATAATACAGTTCCTTAGCCTGTGGCTCAGTGTTGACTAAGCTGGCAGAGTTTTGCTTTAAGTATTTGCAGGCAGAGCTCAAATCAGTCCTGAATATTTTTCTTGCAGCACTGCCCTTGCCTAAGCAGACCAATGTGTGTGGAAGCTGCCTGTGCCCCTGCCATGCACAGAAGTCTAGTGCAGTTATAAAGAGTTTTTTTCTTACTTGCAATATTGAGAGACCCACTTCAAGTCTCATACCACAGAATGCAGAAATAATTACTGGTGTCATTGGATCCAGCCTTTTTTTTTTTGCTCATTCAAGTTTTTTACACAAGGAGCCAGGATATATAAAAATCTATAAAGGATAAGGTTTCAATTCTGCACGGTTTTTGTGTATGAGTCAACTCAGAGAGTCAACTGAGACTGGAACTCATAAAAATTCAGAATTTATCTTTCCTCCAAAATTTTGTCAAAATTGCTATGATTGCATAAACAGAGATGGTTTTCTCAATCTGGGTTTTCCTGATGGAAGTCTGTTCCAGGGGAAAACCTCTGCCAGATCTTGTTGAAGAACATATGGACCCTAAAACTGCTTTGACTGAGGAATGAAGCAGTTTTCTGCTTGTGCATTAAAAAGAAGAAAATAAATCCAGAGCAACAACAACAGGAACTGCTGTTTTGGGAATTAACATCTTTCCATCTATCCCCAGTTTCAGCTCTTCGTCTGAGCAGAGTTCTTGAGGACTGATCTTCATTTCTGGCAATAAAGTTTTATCTTGTGTAGCCATGCACATCTGTCTGCAAACGAAGCAATACACAAAACAAGAATCAAGAAAAAATAAATACTACATTTGCTGCCTGTGACAGAAGGTTGTAGGTGTGTGGCAGAGGCATATTCAAAGTCAAGATGCAAAGCCTGCTATCAGGGAGCTCAATGTGCTGTCAGATAAACAAAAAACACTGTAGAAGGCAGCTCATTCATAGTAACTTTCAGATAAAAGATGAACCTATGTCATTTCTAACAGCAATGCTGGATTTTTCTTATTGGCTCAGTCGTGTTCTTTTTATGTGTGTAAAATTGTGTTCACGTGAATAGTGTTTCTAACACAATTAGGGAGATTAGAGTTTGTAGGGTTTCACCATCTTCTGTAGTTTCTCCCACAGAAGTCACTGGCTGAAAATTCTCCAGTGAAGGCCAAGTGTTGACAGGAAGAATTTGCAGTTCCTGAGGGCACTTGGCTTGGACCTTGATTTAAAAGGGAAATGTCAGTGGTTTGCTGCAGTAAAGAAGCAAAGATGCTTCTTCCCCAATACTGACATCCCAGATGTGCTCCCATGTTATTTGAAATTCATGGAAATTAGATATTTATAGCACTGTGCTCATTAATTCAAGTAGAAATGGGTCCCAAATAGTAAGCAAATGTTTTCAACTTTTATGTGATCAGCCACAGCAACCTATTCTTAGCTTATTCATTCCAGGTTGTGATCAAACTGGATTAAGACATGTAATCATAAGTGGTGACAGGTCTGACGCAGTGCTTTGAAAGGTGGAAGGATAGTTAACTGATTTCCATGGCTATCAAAGTATTTGCTTGTAATTAGCAACCAGAGGCATGAAAGGATTTGTTGCAGCAGGGATAAATCTTTAAATAATGCCAGCACATTTCCCAGATCTCATCTCATATTGGCCTCTGTGGTTAAGGCAAATGAACAGAAATAGAGATGAACCGAAGGAAAAGGTGGCACTGGAGAAAGGGGCAAAAATTAAGTATACTATTTTGAGGAGATATCTGTCAGAGAATTGCTTTGTGTTTGAATCACAGTTGTATTTGAGATATGTGCTAGACATTCCTGCTGTTCATCATCCCCCAAAATAAACAACAAATAATGTGTGAAATATGGAATCAGAGACGGAAAGTGTTTTGCTCACAATCTCTGGGGAGAGGTCTGTAGTGGGGTCAGTTCCCCGCTGCTTAGACTGGCTCTTCTCAGCAGCTGATGTCTGGAAGGAGGAGCTGGAGACCCAGCTGGATTTCCTGAGGGGTTTTTGATCCTGAGAGTTCTTGCCAGTGGATGGATGGGAAGACCTGGATGCCTCTAGCTGCTGCTGTTGGGCTCAGAAATGTCAGGAAGATGTAGCTTGGAACATTCAGACCTATTTTAGGAGATGTGCTTTTGTTTGGTACCTTGGAACAGCTTGTTAGGGGAGGTGTTATACAGCCAATTGCTAATTGTGGTAGGAAGCTTTTCTGTGCCAGGAGAGGACTGTCTCCAGCGGATCACAAACTACAGAGGAAAAAGTCCCTCTGAGTATGCAGCAGAGATTTTATCTGTGCTCTGGAGAAACATGGATGCTGTTGCCTGGTACAGCTGAGGGCTCTGGCGTGAACCAGGATGGTAGGGCCTTGCTTCAGGTTTTCAGTGTGCTAGGCAAGATGATGACCATCATCTTTAATGAATTCTGATCCCTTCTGGACCAAGCCTGTTTGCTCTCTGTCAACAGAAGACTGAATTACCTGTTGTGGCCTGAGACCTGGATGCTCACAGCTGAGTGGGAGTCCTGTGCTGCTGCAGTACGACTTGCTCCTTTCCCTGCTGCACTCCCCATGTCAGAGCACCCTTCCAATTGCTACCCTGTGAGCTGCCAGCAACAGCCTTTGGATTTAGTGTTAGTGGGACTGAATTAATTGTCCCTGGTATCCCCAAGCACAGTGCTCGCTTCTCTGCCACTGCTCCTGTATGTGGGAGTCTCTTCTGTAACGCCTGGTCCTTATGGAGAGGCAGAAGGAGGAGGGTACGTGGTGTCTCCATGCAGAACAGCCTGCACATTTCTGTTCCCTTAGAGTGATGGCTGCCTTGAATCCGGCGGATTAAATGTTCCTGGGACAGTTCTCAGACACGGAAGCCATCTGGCATATGCTGCTTGCATCTCTGTTGCTGAACTCTTGGAGCCTCCCCAGGAAGGATGATGATGGCTTTTTGGCAATCGGCCAGCACCTGTGTTTAATTCCCAATGCACCCAAGAGTTCCTTGGAGGACCACTGGGTATAAAGGGCAAAATCCATGCCAGTGACTGTTAACAATTTCGCTTTGTAAAGGTCTCAGTACCAGTGCCCACAAATGGTCCTTGACTTCAATTATTTTGCTAAGAGAAACATGTGGCCCTTTCCCTTTTTTCCCTCAGAGGACCAGTCCCACAGCCATGCCCAGTGCTCCTGGGTGCACAGGGGGTAGGAAGATGCCAACAATGTGAGGCCTTATTGAAGAAAACTATCCTTCCTAAAATCATGCAGTTTCCTGATTTCTCTATATGGCTCCAAACTGGGACTTAAGTCCAGAGGAGAACTTCTGGAGTGTTTTACTGGGTCTCAAAAGTTAGTAAATAGTTTCATGATGTCTTTAGAGAATGCCAAAATGAAAGGACTGAAAATGACAACTCTTGTCCCAAAGGTACTTTGGCTAGTTTTTTCAGTGTTTTTTCGAGGTAACCATTCTTTAGAAAAGGTTGGATGATGTACTTGGTGGCATGACCTAGATATTAGGGTAGTGTGTTGTAGGTAGGACGGTGTGTTGGTAGCAGGATGGCAACAGGTGAGGTAACAGGTTTGGCTAGGTTAGGTAATAGGTGATAGG
>WEKX01023410.1:755168-790710 GCA_013390025.1 Pitta sordida
GTGAAAGCTTCTTCTTTAAAGATCCATGAATGGATAGACTGTGTGTCAAAATGCAATTTAAAAATAAAATGGCACATAATAAAAACAGTATCATTCCATAACTCTTAGTACCATTAAGCCAGTCAGCAGGGGATGCAGAAGTCACCCAGGAAAGAAAAAGCATGATAATTTTTTAGAAGAACATAGGCTGCTAAATAACTTTGCAGCTTCCAACCATCTGGGGAGAAAAATAAAGTGCGTTCATCCCTGCTTGAACTGATGAATAGAAACTGCAAAAAAAGACTGGGTTTTTGTATTGCTGGTATGCATGCTAATTCAGAGCCTGGAGCTGTGGATTCTGCATCAAGTGATCATAGTTAGCAGAGTACGTGCTGAGAACTTGTGTCTGTGATACAGTCTGAATGATCCTGTTCTGTTGGAAGTGGTTTTTCAATGGCATGTACCGAGAGGAAGAACTCTAGTCTGGTTTTCCAGGAAAATGAGGTGTTAACGTGGTCACAATGTGTGTGTGAGTGCACAGTCACTTCTCCTGCTTCTCTCCAGCCGCTTTTTGATTCAACTGGCCAGTGTCAACTAGATATGATGAAAGGTCTGACAAGCTTCATGAAAATCAATGGCTTCAGTGGGGAAAGAGACTTTTTGTGCCTCCACCATATAAAAGGCTGCAGTATGGATTTACTCACTGAGACACTGGAGGCAGTGGACAAAAGAGGAATAGGAATAGTCTAGCCAAGGGAGAAGCATCAGCAGCAGGCGATGCTTTGTCAGACATCAGAGAATCTAGCCATGAGCCACAGAGCCAGGGAAGACAAGGCTTCAGTAGTTCCATTACCCAGGGAGCTAATATTTTTTTCTTCTTGTTTTTCTTTCTCTCTGCTCTTCCAGACAGTGATATAATGTTCTTTTTAGGGCTATTGGTAACTAACAAATAAAGAGGATATGGCAACCTGCGTAAGATTTCTGGTAAGCACCTCAGCAAAGAAACTACCGTCTAGAGCATACTGCATTCCTGAGGCAGCGGCATAATGATGAAGTGTAAAGGGTCTTCATTTCCCCTTGAACTTGTGGGCATTCCTGCTGTAAGGAAAGGCTGGGCCCTTTGTGGGTGAGGAGCAGCTACTGCTGTGAGGCTTGGCTGTGCCATGAACAGGTTATGGACCTTTTGCAACACAGCCTGTCACTTGTGCCCTCAAGACCAGCAGGTAAAAGGGAAATGTGATGTTTTTAGCAGCTCTTGCTCATTTTTAGGATGAGCAGGGTATTTGTAATGTCTAATGAGCTGGTGTGAGGGGTGAGATGCCTTGGTCAGTTGACCCCTGTAAAAAGCCCCAGCTCTATGAGGCTAGTGGTCCCTGACTGGAGCCATTCACTAATGATCCCAGTGACAGCACAAGTGGCAGTGGAAGAAAAGCAGTTTCAGAAGCTGGGCAGAAAAAAATTATATCTGCATCCAGACTTAGCATTCTTTAGTGTCTTTCAGTAGTGTTGAACTAAAAGAGGAAAAGCAATGAAAACAGTCAGTGAGCAGTTTGAACCATTGTCAAAAGATGGGATTGTACACGTGAGTGCCATTTACCCAGTTAAATATTCAAATAAGGACTTAATCACTTTCTTCCTTTGCACAAGAGGAGCTCCACATAAACATTCATGAAACTATTTCAATATCATCCTTTATCACCCTTCAAATTATTGCTCCTTCCCATCCTTATTTCCTTTCCCCGTTTCTCTCTCGTCTTCCTGTGTACATCTGTGTGTGCTGTCTCCAGTCTGGAGATTTGACTTGAGATTTTTTGTGCATAAGCTCTTTCTGTTCTGATTTTTAGAGCACATTGCACAATGGGTCAGAGCCCATACATGATTAAAATATGGTATTACTTCTACAATAGATATTGTGCACACACACACAGAGATATTTCCTCCTTATTTATTTTTAAACTAAAAGAGAAATGTGAAATCTCTGGCATTTTTATAAAGAGTTTTCCATGTAGAGTTGCTTGGGGGGGTTTGTTTTATTTTGTGGTTGTTTTTTTAACCCAGCTACAAGGAACTTTTATCCAGAATTTTTCTCATTTTCCTTGGGCCTGTTTGAAGTTTGGCTAACACTTTATCAGGTCCTGAGTCCTGTTCCTACCTCATTTCTTGAGTCATTTTAGCATTTGTATTATATTTGGCAGTAACCTTCTCAACTCTATCCAACCATCTCCATGTGGTAGAATCCTCTCCCACTTCCAACAGGTAGTTTGGTTAAGAGCAGCAGCAGTTTACTCTTGATGCTCAAACCTGATTCTCTTTGCCACAGGGAGTTCTGTGCTTGAGTTCATCCAACCTGATTGATGAATTTAAGTGAGAAGTCTGGTCCCCTCCAGGCTTTCTTTATAGTCAGTGGGGTTTGATGGACATGCTCAAAAGCAATTTTCCCCACCTAATACATGCAAACTTCTTCACAAACCTCTGCCCCAGGTCTTCCAGGCTTGGCAGTGTCAGTGTTTGGCCATTGTGTCTCTTGTGCTGAAAATGGTTGCAGTACACTCATATATTTGGAATATAGACTAGTGACTTCACTGCTGGTTTGATTTCTATTATATTAAGAAATAAGGCATTTGATAATGCATTTTTTTATTATAGCTTGTGGTTTGTGCCTGCATTGCTGCAGTTTATATGATTAACTGTGTCTTTAATAAACTTAAAAACAAGCTCAGTAGATCAACAAATAGATTGTCAATGGGGATACAGGAGTTACAAATGAAGAAGCACAACCCATGATCTTTGAATTCACCTGAAGTGCAGTGAAAAAGGAAGTTTGTGAGAGCAAATTGCCAAGGGCAGCATCTGGCTGGCTGACCCAAGGCACTGGTGGTGGAGTAGAGTGATTATGGTATTGGACTGAAATTCTACTTGCCAAGTGGGCTATAGTTTAATGTCTTTTGGAAAGGTCAGATCTGAACTCCTCAAGGGAAACCACTCCTGGGTGTAGACTGTAGTTAGATACATCTCCAGTCCCAACTTAGTCCCTTGAGTCAAGAGCAAAAATTCAGGTGGGATGGCTCTGGGTCACACTTTGGTTTTGCACACACAAGAAAACTGAGAGCTGTGTCCCATGACTTTTGCCTGAAGCATCCATTCCATATTTTGCATCCAATGTTTCTAACACCTAGGAGTGTATGTCTGGGATCCAAGTGAGACAGAATCTGCCAATAGTCTAGAAGAGTACTGTTTTACTGAAGTTATTCCATTGCTGTTTAATGAATTCTTTGTCATGTTACTCCTGGAAGGCAGAAAAGTCGTTTCACCTTTCTGCAAATGAAAACTGTGGCATGAAGTTCTTTGCCCAAGGTATTTCATGAGGCCTTTGCTGGAAGGAAGCTTGGATCAATGTCCAGCGCTCACTTTTGAATCCATATGAGATTTCACTTGGAATTTTTACTGCTTGGTTGGGACTAGCTACAAAGGTGAGTTACTTTGGACCAGGACATATTCAGGGCCTTGAAACAGGTTCTATTGTGACCTCAGAGAGATGATGGGCACAGGCATGGTTAGGAGCTGTTTGTGCAGTTCATTGATTTCAGGAAAGGGCTATAATTTAATAACCAAACTTTGGGGCTGACAGACTTAAACAGAATTTTCTCTTGATCAATAATACTGAGTGTTTAGACTCACATCTGTCAGGTTTTGTCTTTTACTGTTTGTCAGTTTATCTTACAAACTCTATCTGTAGTTAATAATTTAAATTTTGCAGGCTTGCTGTTCACTTTGTTTTGCTCTGCTCTGCATTCATTGAAAACACATGGGATCTTTCCTCAATATGATAACAAAGACTAGGTATAATATACCCAGAGAGGTCTTATCACATTCTTACAGTGTATTGCAATTACAGTATCACTTTTGATTTATGTTTTATCCTCCTAGCAACCACACATTTTGTTTCCCTCCTTCATTTCAGCTGCACACTGAAATAACAGATTTGAGGGTGGTTTTTTTTTTTTTTCTCACAGTAAAAGTTCTTAATCTCTTAAACAGCTCCAAACTATTTTCCTGGTCACTGTGCTAAAGCTTCTGATTTTTATCATGTTTTTTCTTTTATTATTATTACTGCCTGGTTTTTTTCCTTTAGACTTGTTACTTTCTTCAGCTTTCTAAACTTTAAACTTGACCACTTTGTTGATGCCTGATGGTACATTTTTTTAGATTTGAGGCATTGATGTAGGTACTCTGTGTCTACTCCAAACTGGTATTTGCAGAATTGCCAGCCCTATCCACATCTTTTGTGCAGAGTGAATGCTGACACCCGGAAAGTGTTTACTCCATCCACAACACTTCAACTGTTTGGGCTGCTATTGCATTTCTGCTGTGAAAGCCTGGAAGGGAAAAAGCATTTTCCCCCTCCCATTATCCACTGGGAAGAGAAACCCCACCCAGAAGAGCTCATTTCTGTTGAGTGGGTATTGATTTTTTATGGTGTTATAAATTTATATATAAACAAGTGTTATTTTGTGAGCAGGTGGCTTTTATAGTGACAGAGCCATCTGTAGGGAACTGATTCTAATTTAATTTCATTTATTTCAGTTTCTATTTCTAGAACACAGAGATCACTCAGTCTGTAGTGAGTGTGCAGGGAGGTGGGGACAGCCACAGGGAGGACCCACTGAGTGTGGAGATGCAACTTGGCTGGTGCTAATGTGGGACCAGTTTTCTCACTTGCATTGCTGCAGAGGCATTTCTCCCAGTCCTGACCTTTCCATGTCAGAGTTAATTTCCATTGACTCAAACCTTAAGGCTCCATCCTGACAAAGACTATCCAGAGAAGGATAAGGAAGATGGTGAAGGGTCTGAAGCACAAGTCTTACGGGGAGCGGCTGAGGGAGCTGGGAGGGTTTAACTTGGAGAAAACAAGGCTCAGGGGAGACCTTATCACTCTACTATTACCTGAAAGGAGGTGGTAGCCAGGTGGGAGTCTCCTCCCAGGTAAAAAGCAATAGCCCACGTGGAAATGGCCTCGATTTCTGCCAGTGGAAGTTTGGATATTTGGGGAAAAAAATGTGCACTGAAAGGGTTGTCAAGCTTTGGAACAGGCTGTCCAGTGAAATGGTGGAGTCATTATCCCTGGAGGTATTTAAAAGACATATACATGTGACACTGAGGTACATGGTTTAGTGGTGGACCTGGCAGTTCTGGATTAATGATTGAACTCAATGAGCTCCTTTCCAATCCAAAAGATTCTATAATTCTTAAACAAACAAAAAAAATTGGGTGTTTTGCAAGCAAATATGAAATCAAGTCCTTTTGAAAATGCCTATTAAATTTGAAAAGCAGTGGAGAATTAAGCGTATGGATAGAACCAAATATTCAAACACAATTTAAAATTCAAGAATCTGCTTCCCTGAAGTGGAAGGCTTTGAAAAATTTTCTTGCTTCTGGGGGTGTTTGTCCTTTTACAATATCATTTGTAGGGCATGCTCCGTGCCTTTTGTTATTGAAGAACAGTAGAAAAAAATCTTTCATAACCGTAGCACAAGATTTGGGAGGATATTCTCTTACTCTGCGTGTTTCAAAGTGCAACCATGTACCTTTGCAAGTGCTTTGGATGTATTCAAGTACATGACGCAAGAAGACAAGGAAGTCAACATGTAAAATGCAATACTGAAGCTATAATAGGAAAACAGTGAAAAATATCTAGCTGCATGAAAATAGTTTCTGAACTCTATGTGATGTGAGATCTATAAATGGGCTATGCAGACTGATCCCATTTTCCCTGATTTGGATGTCGTTGGAAATGTGTAATTTCTTTTTCGTACTGCTCATCGTCTTGGTTCAAGCAAGATGATTATGGGGATAATGTTTTTATTTATATAACAAGAAAAGAAAAATTTGGGCATTTTCTGGCTTAATGTTAATTACTGCTTAATATGAAGTGTATTAAGAGAGAACATATTTGTGAAAAATGGGCATGTGAAAAACTCCATCCCAGCTCAAAAACTTCCAGAAAAAATTCTCAGATGCATTGGAAATTTCTCTGGAAATGTTTCCTGTGCGTCTGAACAGAATAAGCTTTGAAACCATGTTGCAGAAAGCCTTCTGTGCTATGAGTTTGAAGGAAACAGCAGTAGCACAATCTTTAAGAGACTCAACAAGAAGTTGACAAAGGGAATGGTGCTGCAAATCTCAATAGCTTCAATTTGTAGAACATTTCTTTAGTGAGAAAACCTTTAGAGTGAGTGTTTCTGTGTACTGTAGGAGCTCACTCTTGACTTCTTCATGCCGATGGCTGGATTTTTTCAGCCCACACAATTTCAGCATCAGGGCAGAGTAAGACCTTTTTTATCTTCAGTACCTGTGGACTCCTGAACAAATATCTGTCCCACTCTCTTAGTTATTTCTTACTAACTACTGACTCTGAAATACACAGCTCAGATTAGAGAGATTAAAAACCAGGATGAAAAAGAACATCAGGTGTTCAGGTGCAAAGATGTTTTTCCATCTTTTACTCACTTAACCATTTTTGCTGCTCTTTTGTTACATCAGTAGGAAAAAAACCCCCAGATTTGTAAAACATTTAGTTGTGTTCACCTCCAGGGAAATTGCAAGTATTTCAAGCCCTCAGGGCTTTTTAACTCCTGCTGTGTCCTGGTACAGTGGAAAGATGAAAACTCAAGGTGACATATTTGCGAGGCAGTGACTAATAGTTAACTGAAATGAGTTTGCCTTCGGCAAGAGCCAGTTCATGTCAGTGGTACTTCTGAAAATCCCATCCTCTGTACCAGCCATAGCTTCAGGTATAACTGTTACAGGCAGATAAAAATCCGGGAAATAGTAAACCACTGATAACTTTTGGTAGCATATGCTTTTTCATCTTTATGATTTTCATGTTTGGATGGTTTCATTAAATTTGAAGTGTTTGTGAGAGCTGTGACTGGAATTGAGGAGTTTCAAGCATAGTACTGAAGAAAATTTGGATTTGGCCACACTGACTTTATAGATTTGCCAGTCAGATCCCAAGCCAAGAGGGAGACTGGAAGGAGCAGTGATAGATGCTGCCTCATTACTTCCCTTGGAAGGAGCAGACTCTTATTCCCAGTCCTGGACCTTCTGCAGTGCTCAGCATAGCTGCTGGTGCTGTTGTGCCGTCCTGCCGAAGGATGGTGGCAGCACTCCAGCAAAACATTTTGTAATGATCGATGCTTTTCTTTGAGCACAGTGTCACTCAGCCCCCTCTGGATTTCCAGAGTGCTGTAGTCTCACCCTCCCCCTGCATAACTCAACTCTGTTGTCCCATGAGGAAGCTGCCCTGCTCCAGTGACAGTCCTGATGTGTGGCCGTTCAGTTTGGTAGTGACCTGAATCCAGATGCCAGCTTGGTAAAAGTTGTATCTGTAAGAAATGTTGTGTTTTCCTTGAGAACTCTTTTATGTTGCCCTGCTGATGAATTGCTTGCCTGCCTTCTCCATTTCCCTTATGGGGAAACCACCTTGTCACCCTGACCTCTGCAAAACACTCTCTTCTGCTTCCTAGGTGCACGCTGCCTTTCTCTCAGATGGTCTAAGTGATTCAGATAATTTGCTAAATTCTGTACAGCTGTCCTTAGCTTGCATTTGTTTTTGAACCTTGCTGTTTCCTTATCAGACCTGGAGGTCGTTGTGTGTCCAAAAATTTGACAGGTTTTCCAATTTTATCAATTCTTCCACTGAAATATATCCTCTTGCCACAAACAGAGAGTCAGAAAGGTAAAACCTGGGGAGGCTCTTCAATGGAAGGAGGCCTTCTGCTCATGACATACTGTCAACAGTCTGCAGTTTCGAGTTTTTTTCCCTAAGCATTTCACCAGCTCTGAATGACACATTGCAATGTCTTAGACACACCCAAGAGAAGGGAAAAAATGCACACTAGCCCATCTCTGGGGGAAGTATCTGCCCTTTTTGCCAGAAACAGTGAAGGCTTGATGGTTTGATCTGACACTGAATGCTTTCAAGTACTCCCCACTCCTAATATTGCAAAATACTTTATCTGACCTTGAAAAGAATTATGCTTTTATGCCTGGGAAAAAAAAAAATCATCTGGTTCAGAATGGAGCTGTAAGCCTCCTCAGCAACATGGATTACTGAAATCACATCACCTCTGTGCTCTGTTCAGTGCTCTGACTGCCTATTTAGAGCAGCAAAAGGATTATGCAATTCTCTAATAGATTGGCTGTTCATAACAAGACCCAAAATCAGGTGAGTTTGGTCTAAATTTGTGGTGTTGTGAATGGTCTGTATATAGCTCCAGGTGTCTCAGTCTCAGGAAAATAAGGATTCATTAAAACTCCACATCAAGGTTTCTGATCTGTTTCTAATGGTTATATTACACATAATTACATTTAGACTTCAAATCCCTAGAAGTCTCTGTCATAGTTTGTCCTAATTAGCATTGAGCTGGACATGCTGAGCAAAAGCTAAAATTTTAGCTTTGCCTTATTCCATTCTTCCCTTTACTAGAGTAGTTTAAAGAATCCACTTGTCAAAAAGAATAAAAGACTCTCATATTGAGAGTTCTCATAAAAGGCCCTAAGAGCTTCTATAGAGCCATTACTGTCTATTGTGCACAGGAGATCTGTAAAATACTGACATGGGGCTTTATTTAATGCACTGAACACTGTTAACATCATTGGGAATCAGCATGTTTTCCTGTGGAATCAGGCATCTTTTGCCCATCTCCAAAGAAGTCCCGCTATTATGTACTTGCTATTAATTCCTTTATTGATATGAAACAGGTTGTTTTGTGGAGGAAGAGTAAAAAAGTAAAAATACAGGGGAAGACAGAAGTCACTGAGAAAACAAGTGGGAGTAAGCTTTGTGACATGACAGAATATGTATTAAAATGACAGCGAAAGGAAAGTTCATTTCTATTAAGAGTGAAAGAACTGAATGAGATGCATAAAATTGCGAGAGACAGAGGAAATAGTGGGTGTCACAATACTGCATCAGCCTGAAAAAAATGCACAGAAGGTGATACTAAAACTTTGGAAAAAGATTGATGTGACAACAACTGCAGGTAAATATGGGGGGAGCGGAGAAAGATGATTTCTATGCAAAGCAACCCTGCAACCTGTGCCATTTAAATCTGTTTACAATGGTAGGAGCACATCGGTATGCATAGGAGGGGAAAAAACCACAGAGGATTAGTGAAAAGGCAATTAAAGTAATTTGTCATGCTTTTTTGCTAGTTTTAATCACTGATAACTTCAACACTATAGGAGAAAATTGTAATTTGGTATTAATTTTGCAGTGTTTTATAGGACACAGTCTAGCTCAATGAAGACATAACAAGGCCGCTTCTTATACTCTGAAGTCCTGGGAGTTTTTTCAAACAGCTCCCCCAGAAATCCACCCCATAATTGTAAAACTACAAAGGAAATCAATGCCATCTTAAAAAAAAAGAAAAAAGAAAAGAACATTACTACATCAAAAGAGACATTTTGTCAGCAAAGAGAAAAGTAGGTAAAAGGCCACAGAGTGCATTAAGAATTTTGCTATTAATGACAATATTTTAAGTCATGCTCTAATACTGTATGAAACTAAAAAATGCTAAAATATCTAAAGTGGAACTAGTTGAGCCTGGGGTTTGGGTGTCAGAGGAAATGAGATGAATGCTAACATTGCCTTCATATTTAATCTTAATCATGACAATGTTACAACTATGGCATTTATGTCAGGCTGTAGTTTATGGTGCTTTCTGTAGACTTTATTCCAGACGGGTTCATTTCTGCAAGGACTTTTGTAACTTGTCTAGAACACAATGATGGTGGCACCAAGGCTGAGTATTAATGGGAAACAGTCAGGGAAAAGGCCAACAGGGCAGATATCCTGGTGGGAGTCTTTTAGAAACCAAACAACTATGATGAAGAGGCAGACAAAATATTCTCTTAAGTATCTGGGAGAAGTCTTGCTGTCACTGGCCCTTGTTCTTGAGGGGGCAACTTACCAAACCTCAGCTGGAAAACCAACAGCAGAGAGGAAACAGTCTTGGAGGCTGCTGGAGTGTATGGAAGATAACTTCCTGATGCAGCTGGTGAGTGAGTCAACTAGAGAAGGCACCTGCTGGACCTGCACTTTGGTGGCTGATGTGATGGTTGGAGCCCATCTTGGGCATAGTGATCATGAAATGATAAAAACTTTGATTCTTCGAGATGTAAGAAGATGGGTCAGCAGAAAACTGCCTTGGACTTCCAGAGAGCAGACTTTGGGCTGTTTAGGAACCTAGTTGTGGGAGTCCCTTGAGAGGAAGTCCTGAAGGGCAAAGAGGTCCAGGGAGAAATTCCCACGTGCTGTAAGAGAAGCTGTCAGGGGAGAGTGTGGCCAGGAGGACTAGGGAAGTTTCCTTTCCCTGTACCGGCCCCGGTGAGGCCACACCTTGAGTCCAGTTCTAGACCCCTCCGTTTAAGAAAGATGTCAAGATACTGGAACATTTTCAGAGAAGGGCAAAGAGGACGGTGAAGGGACTGGAGCACAAGCCCCACGAGGAGCGGCTGAGGGAGCTGGGGCTGTTCAGCCTGGAGAAGAGGAGGCTCAGGGATGATCTTATTGCTCTCTACAGCTACCTGAAAGGAGGGTGTTGTCAGGCAGGGGTAGGTCTCTCATGCAACTGGCAAGAGAACAAGAGGACACAGTCTCAAACTCCATCAGGGGAGGTTTAGACTTGATATTAGGAAGAAATTCTTCACTGGGAGGGTGATCCACCATCGGATTGGGCTGCCCAATCTAATGGTGGAGTCACCATCTCTGGAGGTGTTAAAGAATAGGTTGGATGAAGTACCTAGTGACATGGTCTAGATGAAGGGTTGGTGTTGGGTTACAGGTCGGACTTTATGGTCTCCAAGGTCTCCTCCAACCTTGCCAATACTGTGATACTCTGATACTGTGAAGAGGGCCTGGCTGAACAGAGAGCTTTGGGTGGAAGTCATGAAAAAAAAAGAGTTTATGACCTTTGAAAGAAGGCTGAGATAGCTGGGCATGTTTAGCCTGTGGTGCTTGACTGGAGGTATTTAAAAGCTGTGTAGATATGGTGACATGGTTTAGGGGTGAGATTGGCAGTACTGGGTAAATGCTTGAACATGATGGTCTTTAAGGTCTTTTAAAGCCTAAATAATTCTATGATTCTAATTGCTTCCTTTCTATTTGCTTTGGATACCACTATACTGCTGTGCTGGTGGTGGAGAGCCTTCTCTGACACAACACTTTGCAGATGGTGTACGTGTTTCCTGCCTTGCAGCCAAGCTGGCCAAAGTGGGATCCTGATTTAGCAAGGGATAAAAAGGTGGAAGCAGTCAGTCAGGCAGATAGAATGAATGCAGATGCAGGAATCTGGGCACAGCTTCCCAGTGTCCAGAAGCAGGCACAGAATATTGGAAGAGCCTGCAGCACAGCCCTAATGAAAACAGAAAAAAGAGATTCTTTCATACAGGTTTTGCCAAAAAACAAGATTCAGTATTGTAAGCAGAAAACTTTTCCTTTAAATTCTATTTCAGGACATTATCTTTGCACTGTGTTTCAGAAAATAAAAAAAAGATTTTGTGGGTTTTTTTCCCCCCCAGTGAATAAGCAGAATTATTTCATTGAATTGTTTGTCTGTCATCCACCAAAACAAAACATCAAAGGCTGTCTCAGCACTTGGATCAAAAAGAACTTTTAGTTTCTTCGGTTTTGACCTTAAAACTTTTATAATTGGTTTCTGATGGGCTTTTTTTATAGTTCTTATCTGAATTTCCATCTCCAGTATTGCTGTCTTTTGTCTCCCAGTACTGTTGACCTTATAAATCAGGTTGGGATTCCTGTAGCAGCTCTGCTTCATTCATTCATGCATCAGTCACTGTGTTACTGGAAAAGAAGTAGAAAAACAGCTTATGCTTTTGAATTATCTAAAAACAGATGTTTCAGAATGCATTCACCTACAGCATGAAGAATTTGTTCTTTATATTTTTTTACTATTTGACCAATCTGTATGCATACAGCTGGAGTAGTTGCTGCCCTGTTAAGAAAACTTGGTCCCTTTAGTTCATTCACCCACCTCAAATGTTTTGTCTTCAGTAAAACTTGTCTTTACCATACCCTGAGAGACTAGGACTACATTAGGATTTTTATATTCCAATAGCATATGGTCTGTATCCATGAAGATTCAGGAACTTAATCTATTTGCAGAAGACTTTACATGCAGTGCTACCTCAGTAATTGATTTTTTCAACAGGTTGAATATACAAATATTGTATATTTTCTCATAGATAGTTTATGGGTAATTCTTCTCCCTGTGGAGCAATCCTGTTTTGTATGTGCCCTTCCATGGTATGGGAATTCAAAATCATCCATGATTGCTTTCAGATTTTTTGGCATCACTCTTGTCACAACACTGTAGCTAAAGT
The DNA here is from genome assembly GCA_013390025.1 of Pitta sordida. Taxonomy (NCBI): domain Eukaryota; kingdom Metazoa; phylum Chordata; class Aves; order Passeriformes; family Pittidae; genus Pitta; species Pitta sordida. The sequence continues at coordinate 767,553 of WEKX01023410.1, forward strand.
AACCTAAATTAATTTAGGTCTACTGGCTTTAGGAGCAATTTACAGTAATTGATGGTCTGTCCTTTATTGTTAATGCTTTTTATATGTGCATATTTTTACTTGCTGCATTAGCTTGGCACCCAAATCACAATGGGCAAAGTTACATGATTTTGTCCAATTTTGCCTCCTACATACTGGTCATTTAACAAAATACTAGATTTGATCTAATCATCCTGTCGTTTGCCTTGTTAACATATAAATACATTTTTTCAGTGCTTCCTAGCCTGACTACAGCTGTTACTCTTGCAGGCTATTGTTGCCACTTTGGAGAATATATCACCTCCAAAATCTATAAACAGAGATCCTGGGAAGAAACATCTTTCTATCCTCAATATGTTGAGAAGAGCCATGTATTTTTACTGGTTTATTTTAACTAGTTTCTAATCCATGGCGTTGTTTTCTCTCCAAGCCTAACACAAGCCACTGAAGCTTTTGTGAGTTTCTGTTCTCATTGGAGGGCTTTGGATTAAACCCAGCATTTTCCCCATAGTATCTTCTGAAGAACTTTCTAAGGGGAAAATTTCTATGACACATTGTTAGTCTCCTCCATTCTGTTAGGGAAACAAACCTCTGCATGACTACAGGGGTCCCTCTGAAATGCCTGATTTGTTGAGTGTATCCATGCTGGTGGATTACCCAGGGCCAGGGCAGGGCCTGGCAGCTGCCTCTGTTTGTCCATAGTCTGTTAACAGAGTTGCTGGCACAGTTTTCATCTTTTGCTTCCTCCAGAAGTGTTTGGGCACAGCTCCAGCCATAGCAGAGGCTAAAGACCTTTCCCAGTGGGTCGTCAGCATATGCTCCCTGTTTTGGAGGAGCAAAGGACTGCAGTTGGGTGGATGGAGCTATACTGCTTGGCCTCTGGACAGGAGACTGTTCAGTGGGTCGTTTTATCTTTTTTCATAGACAGAACTATGCAAACTGGTAACAAAACAAGCCATTCTGAGCCATGTATTTTGTGTATCACTGTGGTTTGGTACAGATGATATTGCTGTTCTTGATGCACAAACTGGATGCTGGGAAACTGAGTGTCTGAGGAAAGTTTGGCAGGATTGCCTCTGGCTGCTAGGTACTATAAAGTCTAGAAGCAAATAGATACAAATTCTGATGTCCTGTCCTTCAGTGTTTGTCTCCAGTCTGGCCTCCTACTTGTAGCTGAGCAGGCACAAAGTAACCAGGGCTTAGCTGGTGATGGGGCCATACTCCAAATGATCTCACAGAATCTCACAGAATATTCTGAGTTGGAAGGGACCCACAAGGATCATCGAGTCCAACTCTTAACACTGTCTCCCTGGCGGGAATCGAACCCGGGTCTCCCGCCCGCCAGGGGGGGACACTTACCACTGTACTAAAGTGGATTTTTTTTTTTTTTTGATCTGTGCAGAGTGTTCAGTGGTGCTTTTAAAACTGATGGCAACCTGTTTAGTTAGTTGGACATTATGTGTAGGCAACTGGCTGTGGGAAAGACAATATCCTTTACATGTATTCTTTAAGGGAAGAACCTCCTGTTTAACAACTTGACTGGAAACAGTGAAGTTCACTGTCAGGTGATTCACATGAATAAAAGTCCCATAGCTTCAAACAAAAACCACTATATGAAAAACTTTGAACTGAAAATACAACATTGCAGGCCATTTTCAGTTATGCATATGATTTCACTTTCCAAAAACCAAAGTACCAGAGTGACATTTAGAAAACTGACTATACTTGCTATCCTTGCTCCAGAATAGTGGTGTTTATGAAGTCCCATTTTCTTCTGTCCTTAAATGCCACATCTGATGAGAACATTTTTTGGTAGACCCTTATCTCTCACAAGGTAATTTTTCAATTCTCTCTGAGAGAGATTTGCCTTAAAAAAACCCAAAAAGCAAAACAGAAAAGCCAAATAATACCCACCAAAAAAAAAAAAGCCACAAAAAAAGTAACAACAAAAAGAACCACAAAGCAAAATAAATCACAACCCCTCCCAACCTCCTCCCCTTAAACCTCGAAGACAGAGAGGGGCTGCACGATGAGGGAAGGAATGTGCTGAGCATTTCAAAGCACATGAATGAGCAGTCCTCCTCTTCAAGATTTTTCACCAAACCTGCCTGCCTCATAAAAGGCTTTGCATTAGAAAGTGGTCAGGGAAATGAGCCATTTCAGTTTGCTAGGATCATAGTTTTTTAAAGTACTTATTCAAGTGACGAAAGTATGTTTCTGTTCTTTAAAATAAGACAAACAACAAACAAACAAACATCAAAGCCAAAAACTCCAAACAATTAAAAAAATTCTTTTAATGTGTAGGATGAGAAGTTCATGGAATAGATATAGCTGTAGTCTACTATGGCACCTCCACAAGGGCATCAGCACATATCAAGGCAAGGGCCTGTGCAGCCAGGGAGTATGACTGGGTAGCAAAAAAGATGTCAACAAAATGAGAGGCAGAAGGAGATCTGCCTTCTCAGGTAGTTGGAACTGATGAACAGTCAGAAACCAGTAAACAAGAACAGCTCTTGTCCTCCCACTTACCTCCATCTCCTTCACTCAGAATTTATGAACCACCTTTGCTGTTTTGTTTAAATCCGATCGAAACACTCAATACTTGGTACATAAAATACGAAATAAGAAGTAAATGTTAGGAGTTGTTCTCTTGGCTTACCTGTGTCCTTCACCTCCATTTCTTATACCCTGAGCATCTGAACACCACACCTTGTTTGGGCTTAATGAGCTGCGTTGTGCATGTCTTAAAATGTGACTCTTTCAAGCAGGGACATTGTTTTGGTGTTTGGAAGATAACATGCAAGTCAGTGGCACTGCATAATGGAATCACTTAGGAAAAAACGTTTGTATGTAGAAGCCATGGTGAGATACCATTCAACGGGGAACTGAATTAAGGCCTTAAATTACTTAGATATGTGGGACTCTAAAGGGCATCTGAGGCTGAGGCCAGGCCCTTGCCATAGTCAGCCTCTGTCAGATAAACCCTTTCATAAACTAATTAGCTGATCCATCTTAGAACAAATTAGGTCATTTACTACCATTACTCCCACTGGGAAATTGTTCAAGAGCCTCACTTCTCTGTTGCTTTGAAATGTTCTTCTCATTTTCAGCCTCAATTTATTCATGGCCAGTTAACATCCATTTGTTCTTGTGCCAATGTTGTCCTTTAGCTTAAATAGCTGTGTTTCCTCTCTTGTTGTATTCCTTGATGTATTTATAGGCAACATGCACATCCCCTCTGAGCTTTTGTTTCACCAGGCTGAACAAGACAAGCTTTTCTTTTCTCATAGCACAGGCTCTGTGTCGATGTGATCATCCTTATCGTTCTCCTCAGAACCTGATCTTACTTGAATTTCTTTCACCTCTATGTGTACGGTGACAAATACAAATAATTGAATATGAGTCGTCTTCATTCAAGATTGCATGAAGAAGAAATAATCTGCAGTCAAACTAAAAAGTTATACCCAGAATTGATGAGGTAGCAGTATTTTTTATTTTTAGTGGCATTTATAGAACTCTGAGCTTATTTTAAACACAAAAGAAAACCCATTTCTTGCTCTAGAAAGTATAAATGTTTTTTTCCTCCACTGTCTTTATCTAAAATTAGAGGATTATTTGACACTTGTGGTTTGTATTTTCTCCTCCCACTAACATTTTTAGGTCATTGTTCTCTTTTTAGGGTCTAGGGTAGACTCAGAGGAAGGAGTAGGGTAACTTGTGAATCCATGTGTGAAAGAGATGTGCCATATGCCTTGGGACACGTGGTGTGACAGCAAAGGGTTTCAGGGGGCATGAAAGTCATTTTGGTCCCTTGAGTAAATCCAAGCCTGGAGCATGGATTCACCTTTCGTCAAACAGATACAGTTCCCTTTCATGCTTGCACGTGCTCTCAAAAGCATTTCCTGAAAACGTCATTATTTACACACAGAATTACAGAGAGAATTAACTGTTTACTATTGAAGTTATCACATTGTGCTTGTTTTAGAGCAAGAGCATAAAAAGTTGACAGCAGTGTATGAGATACATATGAAGGTAGTTCTTTATTTTTATTTATATGCTCCAGTCCTGCACAGATTTAGGTATCTATTTCACTTTAAAAAATAGATGTATTTTAGAAATACATTTAACATTTAGAAATATACATTCACCTGCTTCAGGTTAAGCAACCGTGAAAGCCTTTGACGAGTCAGAGTCTAAAAGATGCACATAACTGAGGTGCTTCAGGAGATGCAGAAGAAGTGTTAATACAGATTTATTAATTCTGTTACACAAACTCTCCACATGCTTTTATCTTTATACTAAGAAATGTGACATTTAAGGGCCTCACTGATGGAGTATGACTCTAGCAGAGGCTTAAAACCTGGTGCTACAGGTGTGGGAAAACATTTAGTGTGTAGGAGTTAATGAGAAGGCATTTAAAATATTTCACAAATATTCCTGAAAACATGTTATTCCGTTCTCTCTTCATATTCCTGATACGTGCTGTCATCAAATGGCCATTTCACATACCTATGGACATCTAGTCAAGTCTTTCTTTCTGATCTAAAATACTTTCTGTTTGGAGGTATTTTTATACTTCAAGAAGTCTCTCAATTGGAGATGATCAAAACCATTTCAAATTTAACAACTATCAGGAAATGCAGCTTAATCAAAGTAGGCACATTTTGCAGGAACAAATTGGTTTCAGTTTTGATAGAATTTTAAATGGAGAATGAATTTAAATGAATTGTGTCAGGTTTGTCTCATTCAGATACAGAAAACATTTTGGTTTTACTTTGCTTTTACTTTACCAGTTAATTTTGTTTCAGCTGTCATAGACCATTTCATATTGCTTTTCATTATATATCTATTTATATTTAATGTTTAATTAAAATGCTTTGGACTTCAAACTTTCCTGTAATGTGATAGGCTTTTTCTTTCCTTCTAGAGTTTTTTGCCTGTGGGAAATTGATGGTAATTTTTTTTCTCTCAAATTCAGAGGTTTTTTTTTTACTCCCATCAATAAACTCAGAGTGAGCTGCTTCTCTGTATTTCTTATGTTGTGGAGGGAATAAGTTTCCTCACATTTTGACTTTTACTACCAAATTATATCTATCAGTCCTACTCAGCCAGCCTTTAGCTCCAGAGGGTCCATGCAGATGTCAGTGATTACCAAAAGCTTGGCAGTGACAGATGTGCCTTTCTCGAGGAGATGATTCCCTTGTGTGGAGAGCTGCAGAGGGTTTTGGGAAGGGAAGCTCAAAGATTGTTTCTAAGAAGTGAGGGTACAATGGGGGAAGGAATGCTGAAGAGGCTCAGAGGAGTCATTGGGTATCAGACAGTTCATTTAATAATAAAAAGTAAATTATTGTAGTACACAAGTTTTGTAGCTGTGACCACATCATGGCAAGCTGTAACAGCGTTACCCAAGTCTGGGTGTTGTAATATGGATTTAGCTGTCTTTGACATCCAGTGCCCTGAGAGTAGTTTATTATCTGGAATGTTTTAAAGCTCTGTGTTTCACTGATGGTTATTCATCAAGTGTTGCCTTCATTCCCAGGCTGTGCTCGGATGTCTTTCAAAATTATAGTAAACACGTATTGATTTAGTGCCCTGCTTAAACATGCATCTCTGGCACAGACTCTTCAGCAAGTGTGCCTGTGTCAAACAGGAGAATTCAATTCACAGCCAGAGTTCACTCTTAATAGCTGTCTTATTCATCTACTGCTTGTCTTCTTGGAAAGCATCATCCTGTCATGTGTGCCTCTGAAGTTCGTAAATGAAATGAATCTATTAAAATGTTAAGGTCTTTGACAGTGAAATATTCTCAGCCCCTTCATGCTGGAAAAGTAATTTTTGAAAAGTCACAGTAAAAATGGTGTGTTTGGGCTCTGAGTCTCAGCCCCTAAGGGACAGACTTCCACAATCCCTTCTTCCATTCTCAAGCTGTACTTAATTTCTAGTGTAGTACCTTCTACTTGAGAAGTTGGTATGGTGATGACCAGTAGCAGAAGTAAAACAGACATCCCTGGCAGAAAGAGTGTTCTTGAGTTCACCAGTGAAACCATGGTGTCCAGAGGAGATATGATGGAGCAGACTTTTTGTGTGTGGTGCCTAAAGTGGAGCATCTTTACCAGTGAAAGTCTGAGTTAATATCTGTGGGGAGATTGACAGAGATTTCTGCTGAGATTGACAGAGAAGTCTACAGTGATTTTTGTGTCATGAGGTCTTCGTGGAGAGGTTCCATGTGACCCCCTGTGAGGCAGTCTGATGTTACTAAATTAGAATATTTGCCAACTTAGTCTAATATTAAAATGAGACTCTGATTCCTCAGTATTAACTCCCTTGACTATAGTTTTTACAACAACAAAAACTTCTTGTGTGTGTAAAATAATACAGCAAAATAGAAGAGGGTTGAGATGGTTGTCTGGAATGGTTTGATACATGGGAATGATTAAGCAGACTCAAAAAAAAAAAAGCAAACTTCTGCTTCATAAGGAACTATATTAAGTTGTGCAAATCCCATCTAAGTTTGTAGGTTCTGTTTCAGTTTTTTTTAGTGAATGTATATGAAACCAAAAATATTGTTCTCTTTGATGTTGTATAGAGCCCAGTCACTAGCACTATTTAATAACTGGCATCTTTAGGGATTCATGTTACTAGAAAATTCAGTTTTATCCATGAAAAATCCACTGTTGGCTGTACTGGATATAATCTGGTTTCTGCTTATGAGGACTTTTGCTCCTGACCAAGGTATTTAACTGAAGAGGTTCAGCCACATCCTGCAGGAATGGCACAGCTCTCATCAGACCCATGAGGATGATTACCTCAAAGTGTCTCTTGCTCTATGTGCACAGGACCTTGTCTTGGCATTTTCCTTTTCAATGCTGTGAGCTGGTTTTTACTGGTGGTTTGATGCTCTCTCCTAGAGCCACATTTTTTGTAATCTGCCTATCCACACTGAAGTAAGAGTCAAACCTTACTTCTTTTTATTTTTATATGTAAAACACAAAAATATGAGGCTTTGATGTCCTTCGTTCTGCATAAAATTCACATTGTGAAAGGATCGTGTCTACTCAGCGTTTATTCTGGGCTGATGAGCTTTGACTCCATTGTGTGCATTTTTTCTGGAGAGCAGATGGGTAAATATAGGGCTACATCTGCATCTAGGACGTTAACTTTCTCATTAGACATTTCTTCTCTGCTAGACTTTGCACTGAAAGGGCAGAAAAGAAAACTGGGCTGATTCTGAGCTCTACAGCAGACTTTTCCTTCTGTGGAAAGGGAAACGTATTTAGATAAGCACAATATTTGTGCTGCTTACAGTACTTTGTCCCATATTTTCTTTCGTGTCTCCCTTTCTGTTTCTTAATGTCTATATTAGCCTTCTTCAGAGGAAAGCATCTGTTTTGTGGGAGATATGAGGCAAGACAGCTGCTGAAAACTCTGGGGAAGGAAGAGGACACAACTCTTAGTGGTGTCAGTTTAAGGTACTGAGGGATTGGATGTCAGATTCAGACAGGCAGGTTGGTGTCCCCAACAAGATCAATGAAGTGAGAGGTTAATTACCGGCACATGGCTCGTTTACATTAGGAAGGGCAGCAGCTGGGGAAGACCATGAGGAGGATTTGCTGAAAGCACCACATATGAAATTAATTGTGTTGGGTTTGTTCTTGCAGAAATGAGCTCTTCAGGGGGACGTTCCTTCCATCCCCTCACTGGGATTTCCTTGAGCGTAAATAGTGTGTTTGTGCATGTTTATATATGTGTTTTACATATCTCTGTGTATCCCATCATTAGGTCCCTAAAGGTCTTAGAGAAGATCAGGGTCTTCCAAGATAGGATATCACTGATGGTTTCTAAAGAGCCAACAGAAATCTGGGTCCTACTGAGCACATTGGCTCCAGTCCAAGGAGTTTAATAATGTGATGAAATTTTAGCATTTGAATAGTCACTGTAGGTCAAAGTGCATGCAAAAATATTTCATTGGTCTCAGTCAGGTTGTTCAGCTTTTTGCAAGATGGAGACTATAACAAGTGGGATAGTAATTGTGGATCTAATAGTTTTCTCAAAATTCAGACATGATGTTGCTACATACCTTTTTATGTTACCAAATGAAAGATAAACATGTCTGTACATCTGCCATGGACTTTCTTAGGAACACTTTGAGAATATACAGGCTAAGTTTGCCCTCTACTGGATTGTAAAATTACATCACTGGCTTTATGACCAGCTGGAGATGTTATGTTCTTGTTATTCCCAAGAAAGTTTTCCATTACATAATATAACACATACACACTTGATCCTCAAGGCTATATAATTTTTTGTGTCATCTTTCCAGTCAGTCATCATTTCTGGGTGAATTGTTCACTGAATAGTTTTGTTAAGACTTGTTTTTAAAAATGAATCTACACAGTGGTAGTTTTGAATAGGGTTGTTTTGGTGGTGGTTGTTGTTTTTTTTTTTTTCTTTAGATGAAAAGTTTCTGCAATGGGATTAATTCTGAACATCAGGAATAAACGAAGAACTGATTGACAGGAGCCATCTGCACAAACAGATCTGCTCTTTTCCCTGTGAAAGCTTGTTTCTAGCAAGGCCCGGGGTCTCTAGCAAGCTGTATTCACAGCCAGGAAACAACCCCTGAGGGGCTGCAGCTCCTGCTCTTTCTCTGCCAGTCAGGCTGCCTGCTGCATATTCACTGAAGGCCTTTAGTGTGGATACAGCTACTTGCAGTCAAGGCATGAAGTGATGCTGCATCCTAATTCTAAGTATGTACTGGGATTTCAAGGCTCATTTGGCTTTGTGCATTTAATAATAGTAACAAACATATACGTCTGTGACAGGCTGTATTTTGACATGAGCTCTACAAGAGTGATCCCAGAGTTTTGGGGTCATACCATGAAAATTAATTCTGCTGTAATGAATCGTAAGGTATATGAGGCCAGATGCTCATCTAATGTAAACCAGCGTAAGTTCTCTGACATGAACAGGGTTGTGTTGACTTGTGCTGCCCAAAGATTTGTCTCCTTTTTACTGTAATTTCTCATTTGTTGTTTTCCTCTGTTGGATGGGCTGGTAATGAAGGTTTCTTGGCCTCATCAGGCCACTTCACATTTCTGTCCTTGCTCATAATTGTTTTGTTCTGCCAAGCTCTGTTTATCACCAGAAATGCTATGTCAAACATACATTATTTCCAATGAGAAAATCTATGGCTGACTGGACAATACTCAGTAGATCTTTTTTCTCTGTGTACAGATTTTATTGGTACTGAAAAAGCACCAGATAGCACAGTGGGGCACTATTGTCCCTTCCTGTGGCAGGGCCAAAACCATGTTACAAGTGACTGATGGCACTTTGTGAGGTTCCTCTAGTCCTCCTTGGGCCTCAGCAGTGGTGTGAACCAGAAAGTCATGCTGAGAGCTGTTGTGCTGACAGAGCTCTGAGTTTTTTGCTATGAAGTTGTTTATCCACACCCTGCTGTGCTAGAAGTTTATGGTGAAAAACTCTGAAACTCAAAAAGATCTTTAGAACAGCAGTGCAGTTTTCCAGAGCCAGCAGATTGCTGTTTCCATGACATTTTTATATATGGGTAACCTGAAAGAGGCATGGGGATTGAATATTATCTGAGCTGCCCACAAGTCAAGACTAAACTTGGATGTGAGGAGGAAACCAGCATATCTTAGAGCATCATGTAATAGAAGGGGAGATATTTCTGGCTGGCAGATTTATTTGTCTATTTATTTCACCATCAATTTTGGAGTTAGAGTAAGTCCCTGGGAAAATGGGGTAGTCAACAAATGATCAGTGGTGAAAGGTGTTTGATAAATTACTATCCCCATGGCTCTGCAGTTCATCTCAGGGGCAGCACCTCAGAAAAAGGGTAAAGAAGAGTCAGCTGCTTGTATTCAGGAAGAAATTCTAAAAAAGAAAAGGAAAAGCATTTGGATGTTTGAATGGTGGGTAGGTGTAAAAGGTGGACTGCTGTACCAGCCCACTGACTGCAAATGGAGGCTTCTCTCAAAGTCTAGGGAAGTCTACCTCATGAGCCTTTGATTTCAGAGTGTCCTTAGTAAAAGTCAAAGCTTGGAATTTGTCCCAGTAATTCAGATCTTGTAGGTCTCAGCCACTCTCAGTCTCAGTGGGAACTTTGTGCTGTGGTGTCAGACTGGACAAATTCTGGCACTTAGGAATGTGTCTGAAGGCAGAAACCAGTGCAAACTCCTTGAGTCAGGAGATGTAACTGCACAGGGAATAGCTCTGCTCAGTAAGCATTTCCTGTGATTTAGGGCTTTTCTAATCATTCCCAACTATCCCCCCTGTGCTGAAGTAGAACTGCATGGAGTTCTCGTCCTGAATCCCATATTGCCTGAAATTCGAGATTTCACAAGTCTTTAGTTGGCAAACAGCTCCTCCATAGGGAAGATGCTACAGCTCTACTTTGTAAGCATGAGCAAGGCTGGATGTGAAAGGCAGCACACTGGGTATTCACCTGCTGCAGAGACCCTGCCCAGTGCCTGGAGGAGCTGGATGGAGGCTGCTGGGTGCAAGCAGACCTGCAAATTCTGTCACTTGAGGTATTTTTTTCCTGCTCCATTAGTGAATATTCAAGAATAGAGTATGTAAGTAAGACCTGAACAGTTGCAGTATTGATGGACAAGCTCTTTTCTCGACTGTAATGACTTAAATTTTGCCTTCTAAATTTTATTAGGAGAAATCTTGATCCTCACAAGTTTTCTAATGATAAGCCTGGAATACAGCTAGTAGTGTCCTAATTTTGCCACGGACTAGTGCACAGTGCTAAGACCTGGGTCCTCAAAGGTTTTTGATGCTTAATATCAGGGTTATGAGAACACTAATAGGTGTTTATTGTCCTGATCAGCCTCATCTTTGACCTCTGTCCACATTCCCTGCTCCTGGCCCAGGAGCTCTGTTTAACCTTGAGCTCAGGTATCCAAAATTTGTGTGAACTATGTTGCAGGTGTCCCTGAGCCCAGCCCTGCCTCCTGCTGTCCAGGCACTGACTGCCCTCCCTGGATGCACCCCGAATCTTCAGTCCTGGTAGCTTGTCTCCAGACTGGTTTCCTCACTGAATGGAGCTGGACCTGACCTACCTTTTCACCCGGTGTCTCCTGACTCCTTCTCCTTCGAGGAGCAGCCCTGCTTTTGGTGCTTCATGGCACTCAGCCCTGTGCAAGTCGGTGAGCCATTTATAGACATTTCAAGAACCAGCCTGTGCCTTGCCTGAGGCCATGGACCACTATCAGCAGACCTGACAAGTCTTCATTGAACCATCTTTCTTTTGTGCTGCATTAATCCTCTAAAATTAATACTATGTATTTGCAAACTTATGTCCACTATGTAATTGCTTCTCTATTCATAAAAATGTCACAGCATTTTAATTCCTTTTGTATTTAGAGGCTGGGGCTGTACATTCTGTGAGGTATCATGAAGATTTCCACTTCATTATAACACAAACTTGGTACACAAGTGCACCAAGGTCTTTGCTGTTAGCTTAGGTCTGAGAATCAAGCTGTAGACCACAGGCTATTTTAAAAACATAATTTTGATAGAGAACATGGAGATAAGCACTGGAAAATAATTAGGAAAAATGAATGCAAATCTGAATTGTAGGTTGATCATTTTCAAAGATAAGCACTTTTAAGGGGTTTGGAAGTAGATGGGGAGAGGAAAAAAAAGGAAGAGGACCTGCATCATGAGCACATTGCACAGAAATGGTCAGAGGGTTGTGCAGCACCTCTCATACAGGACTCAGCACCACCCCATTTTTCTGTAAGGCACATGAAAGGAGAAGAAACGCCTATGTCCATTTTACTTGTGCAGGACCCTGGTTCTGAATCCATTTCTCTAGTTTCACAGAGATACTGGGTTAGTTCAACTGGCAGCCTTCCATTTTTAATTTTAATAACAATAGTTATGGCACTAGAACGCATCTGCGGGAGTTATAAAGGAAAGAAAATAATTTCTCTTGCATTCCATCGTCTCAGCTCACATCTAATTTATTCACTTCATAGATGCATAAATTCACACAGAAGTCAGACTCAGCTGAAAACAGAGTAGATGGAGCATTTATTACACAGGCAAGAGCAGCCCGAAAACATCAGGAAAAAGAGCACCACAAGACATATTCTGAACTCCTGTCTCATAGGCACCTTTGATTTCAGACTCTCTTACAGAAGGTAAATAGTGTCAGCATAACTGCTTTAACAGACTGTATGTTGCAGCTGCCTAGGGAACAGCTGCATCTCTTGTACCAAAAAGTGCCCACTTTTCATTTAATTAAAAAATACCCCAACCACAACCATGATTTTTAGAGGAAATAAGGCATAAAAGCTTCAGCCGCCAATTTCATTCAACGTTTGGAGTTACATCAAATTGCTCCACTCTAACTTTGCCCCAGATTTGTAAGACCTGTTTTCATTCAGAAGTTATTTTCTTTGCATTCTGTAAGAACATGAAACACTTGAATTTCAAGCAGGTGGCAAGGTTTTGTGTGGAAGGGAATAGGAGACAAAAGAGAGTTGAGTGGCTGTGAGGACCTCAACCCACTTCTAACTACAGTAGCAGACATAAGAATATAAATTGTGTCCCTCAGTAAAGTTTTAAGAAAATAATGTCATTTTCTCCATAAAAACTGTTTCCAAGCTCTTCTCCTCAACCTTTCAGGGTATTTGCATGGGTCTTACAGCTCTTGGCCCTAGAGGACCCATCTCTTGGCTTGTGGAAGGGCTGAAGAGAGGATATCCTACTCCAGAGCTGTAGAGTGGGTGCTGGATATTCAGGGTTTTTTTGAAGACAATCGAGATGGATTCACTTTGTAAAACACCTTGCAGACAGCTGTCACAGAAGCCAATAACTTTTCTTATTTAAAATATGAAAGTTTTATTTACGAAGAGTCTTTATTTTTAAATATATTTTAGCTTAGTTTGTGAGAAATGGTGGCCTGAATTTTATTCAGCAGGCTGTAAAATTGCACTTGCAGCAACAGTTACTGGGGGCTTACAGGACTCAGCTTCTCTGGAAACCGGTGGCTTAATAAATTCTCAAACAAATATTTTCAAACTAAACAGTTTTGAGATGGAATTTGCAGGTTTTGATAAATAAAAGTTTTTGTGACCAGAACTCCAAGAGAAGCAGTCACATTTTCTTTTTCCTTGTGTTCGGGGGAGTTTTTGCTGTCTTCTAACCATGCCTTGGCTTTTCACGCCCTTGGTGTTTCTGGTTCGGATTCCTGTACAAGTGACATTGTCCATATCCACCTGGTAAAAAATACAATAGTTGAAAGCAAAGGTTATTTAACCAAGGATCCAGGCCTATAAAAAAGAGTTAATGCCTTATGAACTACCCAGATGTAAACCAGCTGCATTTCAAAACAAAATTCTTTGTAAAGAATAATTTTTCCTTTAAAATTTTCAGCATAAAAATGTATTCTTGTCTGTTGTAAGAGAAGATTTTAATCCTCAAAATATTTCCTCTTGCTGTATTCCAAACACTGAACTTCATTGCTTCACTTGTACTGTTATTTAATGAATTTGTTTTGTTCTTCAGCCATGACAAGGCAAGATGAATTTTGTGGGAAAAGACAGTCTAATGGAGATGTGGTGTATAATTTGGATGATGAATTATCAGAGAACCAGAGTAGCCTGTGGTGCGGTCATTTTATTGTTCAGTGCAGTAATAGAGTTAAGTTCTATTTACATTTTCTAATTACATTTTGTTATGCAAAAAAATTATACGTACATGTCCTCTTGCCAAACCAACCACTGAACTGTATTCCTCTCTTAGAAAAAGAAAGAAGTAGAACAACTAAGACTGAAATAGAGAACAAAATAGATAATGAAAGCTCACTGAAATCACAGAGAGGCTCCACACTGGATTCCAGACAAGCATCCTGCGTCTCATCATGGCCATGGCCATTGCTTGTCCACCAAGCCCGCAGCTCATTCTCCTCCTGCCAGCAGCCTTGGCCAGAATCCCTTGATCACTGCTGCTCTGGAAAACACATCTTTAAAATCCCTTGATTTTGAGATGAGCCAGGGGATGTGCTTGCTGGAGGATTCCACTCACAAAAAACTACTTGAAATTATTCTCCCCCCAAAATTCTCCTTTGCCACATGCAAAGGAGCTGTAATGGCAACACAGTGGTCAGGACACAGCATATGCCATGTTTTCACCAGACTCCAAGCACAAAGTGTTTCACTCTGAAGGGATGGCTCAAGCTTCAGTGCTCCTCCCGTGCAGGGTGATCACTCAGGAGCCAGGTGAGCTCCATGGGTGATCATTCCACTGGGTAATTACGGAGAAGGAGGGACAAGGTTTTGAGCATGGGGTGTTTTTTTCTCATATCCCTCAGCAGAATATCTCAGTAACCTACTCTCTGCATCACCGTATTGGAACAAGTACTGTTATTTATTTAGTTACTTACTTGGACACACTGGACCTGCCTAAGTTAACTGAGAGTCTACAGAGATTCCACTCACCTCCCCACACTGAGCGTCAATAGCTGAATTTCCTAAAATCCATTACAGACAGTGGACGTGGTTTAACTGTTTCTGTCTCTGTCTTTGTAAGTGAAGGATGGCATAATCCTTATTCTTTTTTGATGAGACGTCTAGAGCTTATTCTGTGCTGCTTTCCAGGCATTTTTTGCAATGAACACCATTTTCCTTTCTTAGCTGTTTCCCCACATTTAAGTGTCTGTGTCTGAAATAGACACAATAAAATGCATTAGAAAACTATTGAGAGGATGTATTAATTTAGGATTCTAAGTATAATAGAGCTTCACAAAAGTAAATTCCAAGGGAGGTTTAAACTTCGGTTCTTTTACTTCAAAGCTGTCAACCTGAACTGATACTGAGAAAAATTAATAACAACTTTTCCGAAGTTCCTTTTCCTTCCCCTAGGAAAAGTTCTAGCTCCATATTAGGAATCACTGTCTTTGACTGAAGGCAAAATGTTGATGTAAGTTACAATTTGCATTCTAAATACTTGGATTTAGAGCTGAAACCTGACAAAAGTAATTAGACCCTTGACTACACTTCCTAAGTATTTCAGGCATTCTGAGACAACCTCTTGGTCTGGACCCACTTTATTAACACTGGCAAACCAATACTCCTATTGTAACATTTTGCATTATTGGATAGGAGTTAGGGCCCTGCTTGCTCCTGCATTTTATAAATGTGATAAAATGTAGGCCCTGCTCTAGGAGTTCACACTTGCATAAACTTAAATAATGGAAGTAGATTGGCATAATACTAACTGAATCCTTGACTTTGATGAACTCCAAACCACCATCTTAACAACTGGTTCACACCAACAGACAACACAGATTACTTGTAGGCATGATAGCCACTTCCAAAGGACTTAGATGCTTAGTCACAAATAATTAAGGATTTGAGTTTAACTTAATGAGTACACCTAGGAAGAAAAAATTGTGTCACAATGCCTATGTAGGAATATTTGATCACCCACTGCACCGAAATTCCACTGAAAAGTAGAAAAAAAAATCTTCAGGGGTGGTTGAAACATATCCAACAGCAAGAAGCATTAGCATTGCCCCAAAGATGGAGAACTCAAAATTAATTGACAGGCTTATATCAACCTCTTGTCATTGAAAAAAAAAAGGTAATGTAATTAAATGTAGTCTTATTTTGTTGGAATATTTTATGTCAGGCACAGGGTGTTCTGAGGTGATACAGATAATTAGTAGAGAAATTTAATCATCCATATCACAATGAAAGAAAAAAATTGGCTCTTTAATCAAAACACAGACCCACCTGATCTGAAATTAGAATATTTCAGTATGTCTTCCAGGCTAGAAAGCCTAGTTAAAAATTAATGGAAATTGGCAAGCATTAAATTATCTATCTAAAAGATCCTATACAATTTCACAAATTAAATAGAAATACATTGATATTCACAAAATAAGCTCTCTGCATTGAAGTAGTGAAATAGTGAAATACCATATACCAAAGGCAGGATGCCTTCTGAGCAATATTTCATTGCTAGGGCTTGTATTAAAAAGAAAGTTCATTTTTGGGTCCAGGTTTTCTACTTGGCTTAAGTGGAAACTGTACTATTTTATAACAAGAGAGCTTGACTCATGGTGGTGGTGCACCTTGGAGGAAAATTTATGGCTACACCCTGGCTGCAGCTGAGGAGTCAATGGCAGGAGATCTGTTGATTTCAATGGGATGAGCTTGCTTGGCTCTTATTGCTTGGCATTTTCTTGGCAATATGTGAGATTCTTCTTGGTTCTAGGACTTGCGGTTTTGGTATCTTTCCAACTTGGCTGGAATCACTGTCAGGAGTGAACACTTGAGGGAAGAAGACTGATGCTTTTTGCCTTCTCAACATAATTGTCATTATGAAACATTACTGTCAGAATGGTATTGAAATAAAATCAAAGTTGTTTTAGAGGATAAAATCTGTTGCATAACAAACTTTCAAATGTTTACCACAAGTCTGTCTATATTTTCATCTCACTGTTAATGAAAGAAAAACTTAGCCCATATGTTGCTTTCAGCATACTACGTTTTAGTTAGGCTTTTGTGTATTTTTGCATTTGTTTTTAAAGCTCTGCAGCCTCCACTTCCACCACAAGAAGCTCAGTAGCACAGGATACTCTTAATTTAACAGAGATAATGGGATCCATTGGTTAGGAACTTGAATTGGTGAAGTCCAACTGGAAATCCGAAGTGCATTTAAGGTTAAAAGATACTTGCTAGAAGAGATTAATGAAGTGTATGTCATTTCTGCTGCAGGACTTGTAGTTTTTAAAGTATAAAAACATTAGCTTATTAATCAGAAGTGGTACTTGCCTCAAAAACAAGGTCTCATAATGCTTCCCATTAGCACTTTCCTGTTATTACTAGTGAGTCTAATGATTCCACCCAGATTTTCCTAGCAAACCCAAGTATTGAACTTTCATACACCCAGACATTTTGCAGAAATTGTATTCTGAATGCTTTTCCTCGTACTCTGAATTCCTTAGCAACTTCATCAATTTCATTCATGAAAAAGTACTTACTTGAATTCTGTATATTTTTAGCTTTCATTAATGGAGCTTAAAAGCTGGAAATGCGATAAAACCAGAAGTTTTAAGGTGGAATCTATACTTCTAAGAGAAATCCTCCGGATTTTGCCCTCCCATCTTAGCCTGCAGCTGTCAACATTGCTTCATGTCCAGGCTGTACTATGGAGTAAATCTGCTGCCCCTCTTAGGAGGAAACATCATGTTCTCAGTATGGACAGGGACTCATGCATGAAATGCATTTAGTACTTTTACATAACAAAGTAATGGATCTTGGCATGAGACTCCCCCATCCAATCTGCTTTTATGGGAGCACAGTGGAAGGTTCTACCTAGGCTGAGTGAGGTCTCAGCATAACCACACAAAGGCACTGCTCCACATGAGCCTGTAAGGTCCTTGGTTTATCACGGACTACACGAAAACAAGCTGGGGATCACTGTACCAATCTTATAGTCTATTTGCAGCTGAATAATTCACTGGATTCCAGGTAGCTGTCCAGAGGTGATGTCTCCATCCAAATTCTTGATGAATCTAATGAATTACCACGTTCTAAGGACTAAGTGTCAAAGCACATATACGGGCATTTAGTGTCTGAGTAGTGTCAGGAGATGTGTTTAACTCCTCACTGTTTCCACCAGGATGGGGTTGGTACCTGATGAATAAACTGTCCAATTGCACCTTTGGGAAAATATGTTCCTGTTGGTGTAGCAGGAACTCATCAGTAAGTGCTTCCTCAAAGGCAACAGTGCTCAGCTATGCCATTGGGAATTCCCTGAGCATGAGAAGTTGTTAAGTCGTGCATCAGATTGAGAGGGATGAGATGCAAATGGCTATTCTGTCAAAGCAATCAGGGGGAAAAAAGGTTAGTAGTAACTCACCAAAATGTAAGTAAGAGCTAAAAAAAAAATAATTATTCCAAAGATAAATAATTCTAAAATTCAGTGCTTTTTATCATATTTACTTTTTTCTCAGGAAACAGAGGATGTTGCCTGAAATAACAGAATTTCCCTCTTTTCAGACTCTACTCTCCCATTTGTGTTAACAAAGATGGCTTAAGCACCCAGTAAGAGCTAGCAAATATTAACTTTTTAACAGCAGCTGCTCTGTCATTATTCTAATCTCTTGAAGAGTTTGCAATCCTCAGAAGTAAATTTTACTTTTTTTTTAACAGTGTATTTACTTTGTCTCTTCCATTTCTTCTCTGGAAGAAAAGCCTAGACTTCCTTAGAAGACAAGACTAGAAGGAACAATCACTACAGCTGAAAATACTTGGGCAAAGTTCTGGAGAAGTAGGTGTGAAGATTTTTCAGAATAGACATATAGCTTGGCTGAAGCAATGAAATTCTCAAAATTGGTCTACTTTGGAAGAAAAAAAATTATTCCTTGCTGTAATTCTCTGTTTTGTTTTGGAGTTTTTTTCCCCCTCTGTGTTGGACCACTAAATACTGTTATGAAATATACTTACTAATGCTAAAGCTGTTTCTGACTTCCATTAGGTTTTCATGGAGTAGCACTCAAGCATTTCATTTGGGATATCACCAATCCCATTCCTCTTGAATATTATAAGTTAATAGCAAAGCAAGTACTACAGATGATCTCTGCCTCACCAGTTATCTTAGACCACATCTGTGGTTCAGTTTTGGGCCCAAGACTGATATAAATTAAAGCAATTCTAGCAGAAAGTCACCAGGACTGGTCAAGGGCAGGAACACTTAACTCTTGCAGAGAGGCTGCAAGAGGTGAATTTGTTCAGCCCAGAGAAGACACAGATTTGGAGGGTCCTGACAGCAGCTTTCCAGCTTCTTGGGGAGACCATTGAACAGAAGCAACAGGCATAAGTTGAAATAAGAAAAGTTCAGACGGAATATAAGGAAAATCTTTATCTATAATCAGAACAGGTTGCCTAGTGAACCTGTGCAATCCACATTCCTGCAGAATTTCAAGACATGACAAAGCTCTAAGGAACCTGGTCTTACCTGAGAGCTTGAGCAGGAGGTTGGGCTAGAGGCCTCCTGAGGTTTTTCCAGCCTGAATGATCTGATCTCAAACATTTGGATTGGGTTCCTCCTCAGCATTTCTACTGAAAAGCACTGGCTTTCCTGATGGCTTGGCACAAAGTGCAAATCCAACTCCCCTGATGCTCAGGCCCATTGGCCCAGTGAAGAGAAGAAGATGTGGGTCACACAAAGCCATGTGCTGTTGACCTGGCTCTGATGTGATGTAGAGGATGGGGAGAATTCAAAGAGAAAGCATAGCGTGGCTTGGCCTGATCTTAGAGATCAAGAATTTTCAGTCTTGTAATTAGACTGGAGTGAAACCTGAACTTCACAGGCTTGTGGCATGAAGCTGACAGGGAGAAGGTGGGATCCTCACAAAAGCATCTGACTGAGAGGAAAAGGCATTTGTTGTATTTTGAAAACACAAATACTTTTATTGGGGAGAATCAAAAGTAACTGTAAATTAAGGAGAGGAAGTGAAATCCTGATACTCTTAGGGCTGAAGTTTAGTACAACCATTGTATTTGTCTGTGGTCTTACATCCTTAAAATATTTTTCTTTTAAAATGTTGAAAACTAAATGTCTGTGGTCTGCAGCCAGCTAATACTGTTTGAAATTAATTCTTTCCTTCTATTCAGAAGGACTGTTCCTAGGCTTGTTTGGCGAGTGAGAAAGAGAGCAAGCTCCACATGCATTGAATGCATTTTATTTGATAAAATAAATTCTTCCACTTTCTTATCAACAGGGCTTTAAATAAAGTATTGTGAATAGGTTGTAAGCATTGTAGCCTGTGTTCCTTCTCAGATAACGAAAGTCAGCCTCAGAGTACTGAAACCCACAAAGAATAGAATTAACTATGAGGCTTTCTTACCCTCCCTTCCCCCCCCCACCCCAATATCTCATTCTGCGGGGAATGTGAGGAAAGCACATTTCCTCAAAATGGCCTATAAAAATGTTAGCGGATGAAGATGCCATGTGGGTTTTGTCATAGTACCTGAGATACGGAGGCTATCCCTAGATCAGATATAAAATGAAACCCTTGTGATTTCCCAGGATTTTCCTCCTATTGTGCATCTTGGATACAAATGGACTGAATGCAGAAATCCCCCTTCTTATACAGGGATTTCACTTCAGATCTTGCTGGTAAGATGCAGTTGCTTCTGGACTGAACTTCCCCATGTTTAAATCAAAAGTACCTCTACTGACAAAGTAGCTGCTGAACAAATGAGTGCAGAAGTAATGAATTTTCACAATTCCCCTCTGAGAAAAAGTGTGATATGATGAAGAAACATTTTCATGTTTTATTGAGGGTTCCTGGGCCAGATCTTTGGTCTTAAATACATAAGCTTTTTAGCTACTTAAATTATACTACTTTCTTGAGTCCCAGGGTGGTTGGCTGTCCTTCCACATCATTCAAAGAAAGTAAAAAAAAAATGTTCTCTACAAAAATGTGTAAGAAATTTCAGATCATCTTTCTGCATCCCACATTTTGCTTCCTAATCATAAAAAAGTTGACTCTTTGTTCAGTGACAGTAGGTATTTGTTGCAGATGTAGCGAATTTCCATTAAAATGACAGGGAGAACATCCATCAAGAAGAAGTGCTCAACAGTTTTCTCAATGCTGGATGACAGGGAGCCAGTGGGGTTAAGTTCTTGAGGGAGTAATGTGGTAATAGCACTTGCAGCTGTCTTAAATGTCCCAAACCTGAAGGACAGTTGCTTTGACTATTTGCAATGGAGTCACCTAGCCATGGCCTGGGGTACAAATCTCTAGCACGGCTTCGACTCACACTTCAAGATTTGATACTAAGTCTTAGCTCTTCCATCAGCCAAGTAAAAATCACAGTATCACAGTATAAGGCTGGAAAGGATCTTGAAGATCACCTAGTCCAACCTATAGCCCACCTAACCTAGCATCGACATCTAGATCATATCGCTCAACCCCTCATCCAGCCTCCCCTTGNGGTTCAGAAGTGAAAATTATCAGCCAAGGTCTTGGGAACATGAGGGATAAAGTTTTGGAATCATCTTAGTAAGTGACACAGTCATTTCTTAAGTAGACATTTTGATCTGTAACAAAAAGGGTCACTCTGTTTGGAGTGCTGTGATCTTACGTGGCAGAGGGTGCTGGGAGGCTGGGAGAGGCCTCAGGAGGTCTCTAGCCCAACCTCCTCCTCAGAGCAGAGTGAGGTCTGAGATCCCACCAGGACGACCAGGGCTTTATCCAGTCATCTTTTGGAAACTTCCAACAGTGGACTCTGGTTATAAAACTTCTCAGAGATAAACCATTCACTACATCTTTTCTTGAAGCATCATATGAGTCAGAAATTAAGAATTAAAAGCTGTAAACAAGACTTTCTCATAAAACCTTTGGTGTTTTTGCTGCAATACCACCAATGTCATTTTGCACAGCATTGCAAAGCACTGACTTTGGTTTCCTATTTCTCATGAAATCTCGGGATTATAGGAGCAGACTTCATGGGAGAAGTAGAAACACAGTAATGTACAAATGCTGGCTAAATGGACCCCGGTTGGTGTTTAATAACAACCCCCCCGTGGATATTGTCAATGGGGAAACTAAGCATTTTGCCAATAATCTCAACTTTAAACAAAGCTGTTTTAATCAAGGTAATTGCTACTTTTATGCCAATAGCACATAAATTTAATATTAAAAATAAGATGCAAACTCAGTAACTGCATTATGACAAAGCTGAGGGGAAAATACCAAAAACCCCACTACTGCCAGAGTTCAATGTGCGGTAAGTAATTCTGTTGGTGTATAAAGTAATGCAAAAGGAAGACGGGACTTCTAACAGTCAAGCCGATATTTATTTTGCACTTGTACACAGTTAAAACACCTAAGGGTAAAATGCTGAAATGCAACACAAACCGCCTCATAAAACACCAAAATTGAAGTAAACCAATCAAGAGTTTAAGGAATGTAATGAAGAACTTTCTGCTCAAGATGCACCTTTGTATGAGGTATAAGCAAATTGCGAAGAAAGACAAGGGAGAACATAATCAAGACCTGCAAGTGAGGGGTGACATTTTTGTGAAACAAACCTCCCACAGGTAATCCTCAGAAATACCAGCATCACTTGCCATTGGCATTTCCCACAAGTGTCTTGGGATCTCATCTCACCACTACCATCATTTTCAAGATACCTGCTGAATATCTTGGGTGATACTGAATATCTTGGGTATTTGAATATCTTTCAATAACTGGGTGGCTTAAAGAAAAACAGTATGAGGTACAGTATGGGATTGCACATGTTGTGTCCTATTTCTAGTGACCAGCCATTGCCTATGAAGTGAAAATGCTGCAAACTGTGAAGGACCAGAGTTCAAGGTGCATAACAAAAGTACCTGTGGGTGGGTCTGCAGTTCCCTCTCTGAAAAGAACAAGCTTCTACTCTAGTAATTGGCTTGGTTAAACCTTGGATGACAAGAAGAATTTCTGCTTTTCCTTCTTGGTTTCCCCTCTCAGATATTAAGCAAATCACTTTTCAGAGCTTCTTCTCTCCTTTTGAGTGAGCAACATCCAAAGCAGCCCTGTTGATGATGCCAAATGAAATCGGTGGGCACCTAATTCTCCTGGGTATGTAATTACTTCTGGTGCATCAAGGAGAGACAAAAGAGGCCACACTGCAAGGAATTTTGTGATGTGTGCATGCTGAGGTGTAAACCCGTGGAATGGGTGGCAAGGCTCTGTCCCTGGAAAGCTGCACCAAGGCGAGGAGGGGACAACATTCTCATAAGGGCAGCAGGATATGACCATCCTCCAGCAGCTGCCACAGCCACCTGTGAGGCAGCTTAGCCGAGGTACTGCAGCTGGCAGGGGTGGGAAAGCTCGTACAAGTGCGGGGACCGCTGGAAAGGTGCAGAGGCTACAGCTGAGTTCAGCCCGGCGCAGGCGATGCCCTTGGCTTTGCATTTCCCCATGGGGGGCCGAACTCCGGCATTCCCCTGCCCGTTCCTGCGACTTGCTGGAGGTTTTCCCCCCAGATCCCAAACCCTGGCGTTGAGGCACGTCCCTGGAAGCGCCCCCTTATCCCGACAGCGCCCCGCGCATCCTGCGAGCTGAGAACGGGAGGGAGGCGGCGGCTTCGGGGGG
>WEKX01023410.1:791907-803882 GCA_013390025.1 Pitta sordida
GGGACCGCCCGGGCCCGGGGCGGTGGCCGGGCATGGCCGGGGCGGGGGGCGTGTGTGCGGCTCCCTCCTGCCCACCCCGCCCCGCCAGCTCCCGCAGGGCAAAACCTGGCTCAGGGTGGTGACAGAGCCGGGTGGCTTCGCTGCTCCCACCTCCCGCCCCTCTGAAAGGGGCTGGTACATTTCTATTGCCTTGGTTTGTTTTTTTTTTTCTCCTTCTCTTTTGGGGTAAAAGGAAAAATATACATTGAAAGGGTGGGGAAGGAAAAAATAGAAAGCAAGCACCCTCCCCCTTCGCTGCTCGTAGTCCCCTCCACTCCACACCAAAAAGAGGCATCGTAAGTGCACGCCAGTTCTTCACTAAAGTGATCCAGCCGCTGGATTAAGTAACTCTCGGGGAACAGCACACGCACGCACACACACGGCAAAAATGAAGGAAAAGGCAATGTTTCAAACGGCTAAAATGCAAGGAAACATGATGGTAAGTGGCTGCTGCTGGCGCCTCCAGTGACTGTAAGTAAGTGTCGGGGCTCTCTGCTCGTCTCGGCGCCGCCAGACCCCGCTCACCGCCCGCACGGTCGGTGCGGAGCCTGTCGGTGGGTCGCTGGGGGCTGAGCTGGCCGGGGAGGTGGGCGAGGGGCATCTTTGCTGGGTGTCTGTGCCCAGATGAGTGCCTGTCCCCCGCACTGAAGGGGTCTCGGGGGGTGCGGGGGTCCCCCTTTGTCAGGGGGCGCGGGGCATCGCGCTCCGGCACGGCCAACTTCGCCAAGTTGATGACCGCGGTGTGTGTGCGTGAGCTGGGGGATGCGTGGGGGTTACCTCGCCCTTCCTCCGGCGTTACTAAGGGGAAACGTTGTTCTTGATGCCAGGTTTTTTTTTAAAATACCTACTCGGAATGCGTTCTAAGTAATCCCCCTCTTCCTGAAGGAAAAAATAAAAGCATCCAGCTGCTCTGCCGGAAGAAGTGCTGGTTGCCATCTTGTGCTGATGGAAATATATTGGTGTGTTTTGCCTGCTGGTTGACCCGCCGGGGTTGGCGGGGCTGGGGGTGCGCGGGGTCCCGCATCGGCGGCCCCGCAGGCGGGAGGCAGCTCGCTGCGGTGGGATGGAGGTGCACCGCAGGGTGGGAAAGAAAGGCTGTAGGGAGCTCTGCTGTAAACCCCAACTTATTTCAAATAACCTGAAGCTTGTAAAGAGTACCTGTTGGTCTCCAGTCCCTTCTCTCTCATCAAGTAGGGCACTCCTGTGTGTATTTTGCCTCCCCTATGAAGGGAAAAGCTAATATTTAGTATGGAGGTAGTGTGCCTGTTTCTGTTGTGCCTTGCGTGGATGTGTTGAAGAAGCAGCCAAAGCATTGTCCATCCTTTAATTAAGTTATGTAGTAAAATGCTTTGCTGGCTTTTTAAGGAAGTGCCTTCTTTTCCGACTCCAGTAATGCTGCTTTTTCCAGCCGTGGTGTTTAAAAGGAAGGTGCAATGCTATGTGACCTGTGAATTCAACTAAGGGAACTGAACAGGAACTTCTGCAAAGATTTTCTCCAGGAGAATTGCACAGCCTGTGTGATTGCATCGTGCTCCTTTTAGATGCCTGGAAAATGTCTGGTGCTGGAACTTTTCTAACGTGGGAAAATTTAGTATATTTGCTTAAGTTACTGGTCCTGGAGGTTATTATAGCCTTTGATATCAATGTTCTCTACTAGTAAGAAAAAATATTTGGATACCTGAGATGACACTGTTTGACAGGGTGAACCTAATTTACATACACAATGTTACAATTAATAAAACCCTCTCACACGTTTTCCTTGCTGGTCTCTGAAGTCAAGGGATGATGAATGGGCAGGGATTCCCGGAGCTTCTGCTGAGATTTCTGGCTTGTGCTTCTGAGTGTGGCAAAATGGATCCACATATCCACACCTGTGTGAGATGAGCAAGGGCTGGCTGATCGATCTGCACGCAGGTTTGTGTAGCAGAGGCTGTCCACAATTCAAACCTTTAGCCAGTGACAATAGTTTTTGCTTCTGACTCAGACAGGAGGAGGATCTGGCCCCTCTATCAGCTAAGTCACAGTTATTTCTTGCTGTCGCTTGGGGTAGTTCATCTGGGTTTGAATGCAAGGTTTTTCTTTGGAGGGCTCAGTTTTGAGACACTATGAATTGAATTTAAAGGTAAGGAGACTGTTACATTGACACAGGTGATTCCTTTAATTAATCTTCTGGGCCTCATAAACCACACACACCTGGCTTCTGTGTTAGTCTGGTCTGTGGTTGCAACTGGATCTGCAGTTTATTTAAGCAAGAATTAAGTTTAGGTGAGTATTTGAGCTTAAAGATATTATTTGGATAGATCTTTTATTTCTTCAAGATATTACTTAGTGGATGTAATCCTGATATCTTAGGTACACTTTCAATGGAAGTTCCAACAGGTTTAAACTGGTACTTTGTTTACCCTTAAGGTGTGGTTTTAAAAAATAGTATTTTTGCTTATTTATCACTTTTGTTATAATTAAAATCAGAATCTTGAACTACTCGTGTCAAAACATAGTGCTGTGAGTGTCCTCCCTCACATACCTGGCAGTTATTGAGAATACAGGGTTGGGGCGTGTAGAGTCCCAGGAGGTACATTACAGTGTACACTACATTATTTGCCGTAGAAGAATTTGAAAAGTCGTTGAAAATCCAATGCCCACCATGGTTTTCATTTTTTATTTGTTTATTTTCTGGCAATTTTGCTGTTGCTCAGGATCTTGACAAGCTTCTAACTGTGTATTGATTTTTCTTCTCTTTAAAAATCTTTGTTTAAATTGAGCTATTTCATTCTTAAAATGATGTGACAGCAAGTGATAGTACTGACACACTAGTCCCTGGCCATGCACAGTGGACTCTTTTTAAGTGCAGTAATAGCTCATGAGGTAACTACACCTGTGATTTCTTTATTACCTAATTAGACCAGTAAAAAACAAAGCCATTCTTGTGACACTGAGATAAATGTTTTTATCCCTGTGGCAGTATTTCACCAGAGCTTTGTGTTTTTGTGGTTTGGTTTGGTTTTTTTAACAACATTTACCTGGAAAGGTGCCTATTTTTATTTTACTGCTGTATTTCCCATACATCATTTGAGCCAGGGGAATGTAACTTACAAAAATGGCTAAGGCTTTTACAATGGGATTTCTTTTTATTTTACATAAATGCTGTAGGGATTGATTAATACACAGTGGTTTCTTCCAGTAAGAACTGATGGACCCTTGAGTTTTCCACACAAGTAAACATGCAACAATAGGGTGTGGAGATAAATATTTATCACTTTTGGTAGTGAATTTAATGCACTTGCATTTGATCCTAACTTAAGTTATGGCTGTATAATTCATTAAAACACTCCAGTCTTCTCCCTTATGTGTTCACTTGTCAGGTAAAGGACAATAGTACCAACAACTCTTCCATTCTTTCCTGTGTCTTCCCAGGGACTGATATATCATGTGCACAGGCCTCTTTGCTTGTTTTTAGTGCATTTGCAAGCAAATGGGTCCAGAAGAGCTGTTTTGAAGAGGGTCTTTGCAGTAGTGCCCGGTTGTTCTCTTATATACACCCATGCAAATCCCAATTTGTTAGAGGTGCAGCTACCTTTGGTTGTAGACAGTTGGGTGTGTGCAAACAAATGGCTTAGTAAGAGTCCGTAGGGGTCCTGAAGGCAAATTGAATGTGCTGTGTGGGAGCGTGCAGTTATTTTGGCACATCTTAGTGATCAGCAAAAGGCATGAGCATTGTGCTGTAGCTGTCTTTGTTAGAAGGATGTTGCTGTGAAACACTTGTTCTGAACTCCAGTCATAGTATCATATAGTATTGATAAGGTTGGAAAAGACCTTGAAGATACGTAGTCCAACCTATCCAGTCCAACAGTTGCTCTAATGTTTGGAAACTACCAAGAGAGACCATGGTGGATGTGTCATGTTTCTGCTTTACTCTGATTAATAATATATGGTTTGAGCAAAAAGAGACAGCATTTCATTTCATGGGGTTCATTGAGAAGACTTGTGGAAGAATCTGGAGATTTAGTTTAGTTTGACCATTTAAATTCCCACTCTGATAGCTGCAATTTGGATGTGCATATGAAGAACCCAAATAAAAATAACCCCAGTGGCAGTTATTCCTAGGAAGTCTGCTAACACATCTGAGGCCTCAGAGACCTCAAGGGTCCAAATGGCAGAAGGATGAAGCTACTCTGTTGTTATTGAGGTGATCCTGCTCTTCCTGGAGACACACTGGTGCAGCCAGCTAGAAAACCCAGCTTTGCCCCTGCCCATTTTTTATTTTTGGTGCCCTGTCATGAGGAATAAATTCGTATTAAAACATTGATGTTCTGTTGTAACTTCCCTTATTTGCCATATTTTACCTAGAGGTGGTTTCTTACTGTGTTCAATCGCAGTACACTGAAAGACGGTGAAATGCTTCTCAGCCAAGAATGAGGTTGTCCTACCATGGGCTAAAGAAACTGCATAGAGATTAATTTTTCTTCAGACTCCTACATTGAAGTATGTGATGGAGTTTCTGATCCAGTGCAGTTCCCTGCTAATTTAACCATCCCTCTGTTTTATGTTCAACTTGACTGAGAAACCAAGTGCAGTCCACATTTTGTGTACAAGTCATTAGCTGTCTACTACCTCGTCTGAAACATAAGGACCTCCAGAGCTAAAAGCAAGGAAACTATGGTAGCAGTTCCCAGATGAGCTATCTCTGGGATTTCAGCTGGAGTTTAGAGCCAGACAGGAATTCAACTGCTGATACTGCAGCAAGAATTGCAGCAGAAAAATCTTTGGGGCTGATGCTGCTGAGTGAAAGGCAAGTTTTGTTTTGAGGACTGTGAAAGTCTGATATCTTTTCTGGGTCAGGCATAAAGGGGAACAAGAGCTCCTCTTTGTTAGGATAATATGTGCAGCAGATGTACAGTCTGTAGGAGGTACTGGAATTACTACACTGTGTAAAAGCTGTAAGATGTGCTGAGACTCTTTAATGTCGTGTTGCTAGACAGTGGTATTTAATAGTCTGTGTGCATTTAAGGTGGGATAGCAGAGAGATCTGCAGGATCCTAATGTTGTCCATGTAATGTCGTGTGTCCCTTTGGATACATCCTACCTTAGGGGATAGAGAAGTGCAAAGCCTGCCCACGGTGTGTTGGAATTATAAGGGATCCACTGAAGTTGCAGGTCCCATGAGAAATGCATGGTGCTAGGCTCTCTCAGAGTAACTTTGGGAGCCATGGGAAGCGTTTCATATTACTAGCTCACTATTTAGCAACGTGAGAATGGTGTTTCAACCCTAACTTTAATTCTCACCATCAGAAAGGTTCAAAATCTTGAATCTGGCCACCTCACACCTGCATCTTTTTCTTCAGTATTCCTCAGCAGCTTCTCTGGTTCCTCTTGCTTGCAAGGAGAAGGGTACACTTTGTGTTAATTTCTCCCCTCCTCCTCTGGGTTGTCTGACTGTTCACAGGATAGCCTATCCTCTCCCTTTCTGAATCTTTTCACTACTTTCCCAAACAATAAAACAGGAGAAATGGACTGTTATGGTATTACTGAATGACAACTGAGTGTATAGCAGCAGCAGAGCCACAGAGCTATCTGTGCAGTTGGGAAGACAAGATTGCATTCATCGTTTATTCATTCATGAAGTCTGGAGTGCTTGTTCTTTCTAAAGACAAATACCTAAAATTTAAGTTTTGTGGATGTTGATGTCCTGAGGCTCTATTTGATGAGGAGAGTTTTTCTCTCTACACTGTGGATGAGTCTTTGAAGTGATGGCAGATAGTTCATAGCATGTAACAAGTGTCGCTTGTGTATCTCAGAGGTGGCAGAGCTTTTTATTCTCTTAGCATTGGCCTAACTGACTGTACAAAGGGGAAGGCAATTGAGAATCAAGCCTAGAAACACCTCTGATTGGTACAGAACCTCTAGCAGCAACAAGCTCTTTAATGGAGCTGACAAAGGCAAAACAAGACTCAGAGCTGGAAGTTGGAGTCAGGGCATTTCAAACTCAAAGATAAAGTGCCCAGTTTTTACAGTGAAAGTGATTCTGTGCTGGAGCAGTCTCTGTGGGAGTGTGATAATTCTTCATTAGAATAAGATTGGGATAGAATTCTTCTGAATAAACACTGGCTTCTTTGTTATAGACATTTGTATCTAAGTTAATCAGCCTGGGCTCCTGTTATAATTTAGTCAGTGGAGTCGGGCATGATTCATCCCATCTTCATGTAGGTGTGTAAAACGGGCCAGAGCACCTGCACCATTAAATGCCAGTTTTTCTCCACTGGCTTAGTAAGTGTGGGGTACAAGCTGTACCATAAACACCTGCCTTGCAGGTGTCTAAGTCTTGAGTCTGTTGCTTAAACATAGTCATAGATATTCCAGAGCATCTCAAACAGCACTGAGCACCCCATCAGGCCTCTGCTGTTATGTGAGGCAAGAAATACTCTCCACATCTGTCAGGGTTTGTCAACTACATCTGCAGTGACATGTGAAGAGAGATGAGCTCTATATTTGGAGCTTTGCTCTTTCCATGTCCCAGCATGCTTGTGCAGAAGCAGGTTCAGCCTCCCAGCAGCACAGTCCAGCTTTAGCAGGAGAGGAGCTCCACCTCAGCAAGGTGCCATCTTGCAGCAGAAATCTCTGGGTCCATGGCTTGTATATATGCAGGGCTGCCCCAGAACATTGTAATGCACCTCTGGCTTTAAAATTATTTAATCCAAACAGTTTAATGTAATCACAAGTGCAATATGTGGATTTATTCCACTGAGTCTATGCTTGCATGTGTGCTGTCTGTACGGTATTGTTCTACGCAGTGACTCACGTGAGATTAACAAGCAAAGCCCATTTATTAAATTGTTTTATGTACTCTAAATCTCATGTAATCCACTAATGCATAATGCTGTCACTTAGTGAGCTTGGCATTCCTTCCCAATGGAGCATTGCATTTAGCAAGTTCCCATAGTATTCAGTCTTTTTGAAGAGGCTGCAGTTGAGAATAATAAAAAATAAATCTAAACCATTAGAGTCTGAATGCTTACAATACACTGATAGTGGTGTCCTGTCATAGCATGCAGTCACCTGTAGATTGAGTGGATTTTTATCCTTCTGAGGACACTGTAGCAAGCAGAGCTTGCATTGTAACAAGCAAAGTTTGCATTTGTAATGTCCTGATTGCCCTTGAAGTGGATTATCAAGCTTATGCCATAAATACTGCTTTTACAAAAACTGGCTTTGTGCATCTGTGGAAGTGTTGGTGATGTCTCTGGAATTCCTGGAACACCTGTGTCGCAATGCTTATGCTGTGCACTTCCCGGTGCAGAAGTGTGTGTCTGGCAGGTTGTTTCCAAGCACAGAATTTTCCCTGTGAGTTCTCTGTGTGCGGCAATATCCTCTTTATTGCTGAAGGAGTGAAGGGTGGGAACAGAAGCGGTGGAATTGCCTGTGCTTGACCGGGGGGAGAATTATGACATTTGTGACTGAATCTGGGTTCAACCCTCAGGTGTAAGCAAGTGGTTCCCAAGCTGCATGTTTACAAGGCATAATAAAGGAATTGCAAACTTATTGCATGTCCAGCAGCCAGTTCAAGATTTTGGTTGTGGTAGGGTCTTTTCCATGTTGCGACTCAGTGTCTGTTGACTTTATTACCGACTAAGAAGCATTTCCACCGTCTTATCCCTAATTACTATGGAATAACGAGTTTTGAGGTTGTCCTGAAATGCACCCAAATGTCCAGTCAAAGCAAGTATGAGGACCAACCATTCAGGAGAATGGGATGAGTTGCAATGGTGGTAAATGTTACATGCCCAGGTCAAGCAGCGGGTGGTAGGCAGAGTGGTCAGTGCTGTGGAAAATCCCTTTCAAGTTACAGGGAATACTGGCCAGAAGATTTTGTCAGCTCAGGCATGTGTAGAGACAGACTTGGCATCAATTCCAGTCACATATTGCATAGCCTCATTCTCTAGTCATTATTCAGCACTTACTCAAGCAAAACTTTTGCCAAACTTAACAGCTTTACTGCTCCTGCTGAAATGAGTAAGAATTTTGTCTGAGGCTCAGGTGCCTTCAGACCTGACTCTCAATACATAACCCCACTGTGTTCTGTATCACTAGGGCTCTTCAGTAGTTTTTAAAAGATAGCAAACGGTGAAGTTGACATGAAGAGGGGGGGAAAAAATGTGAAGGACATGCTGAGAAAGCAAGCAGAATAAAAGCAAAGTGAGGTGGTTAAGATGAATGCTGTGGATTTTTTTACTTCATCTCCTTTTAAAGTTGTGCCCCATGGAGAACCCCATCAGCTCCTCCATCAGCTGTTTCCCAGAACATGCTGCATTCCTGCACTTTTGTTTGTGTTTGTTTTTACTGATGATGATAAACTGGAAAGCATGCTGACAATTAAACATTTGTATTTGTTTACCATTTGGACTGAAGTTATTAAAAACGTGGAGAAAAAATTGAAATGATAGCTTGGCATATTTTCTGTAAATACTGAGTAGATCTTCTGCAGCATATGATATAACCAAAGTAACCTAGAAATAAGCTTGTATTGCTCTTTTCTTGTGCCTAATTATGAGGATGTGAAAAATATCCTTGTAATAATGTCTTCTCATCTGACTGTGAGGGGGCTGAATGTACCTCTCAGGAAGATCTAGTCTGTACAGCCAGTGATTGTAATGCAGGAGTTTGATTATTCATGAGCTTTGAGTTTACTGACTTGTTAAAAACTAGATCTGTAGTCTACCTGAAAGATAAGTGAAATATTGTGGGTAGAGCAGTAATTCGGATATTATTGTAGTTCATATCAGTATGACTGAGCCTTTTCTGATCTCACTATCTGAGATTTTTTTTCTCGGAGAACAGAAGTTCATGTTATGTTCTCTATTGATTTTGTTATTCTCTGTGCATTTTATTTCATTTGCATTAACCATGTGTGTCTAAATTTGTAATGTGTTAAAAACTTTGTTAAGGAGGGTCCTATTTGGTTGAATTTGAAGATTCTTGTAGGAATCAAAATCTAGAAAACATTCCAGAAATTTTAA
Organism: Pitta sordida; assembly: GCA_013390025.1. Taxonomy (NCBI): domain Eukaryota; kingdom Metazoa; phylum Chordata; class Aves; order Passeriformes; family Pittidae; genus Pitta; species Pitta sordida. The sequence goes on from WEKX01023410.1 coordinate 800,958, forward strand.
AAGGAAGACTCACTTATCTCCTTCCCCTTTTTCCTCGCCCTGTATCTTAGGTTTTACAGATGCACCTTGTTTTTTTATAAAGAGAGCATCTTTCACTGTTTTCCTACTCAGATTTTAACAGAATTGCAGTCTTGGTAGGGAAAGGAGGCTGTTGGCAGTATCTAAGGGTAGCAAATAAATCCTATGCAATAGCAATTAAAGCAAAAATCACGTACTCCAGAGACATGCTCCTTGTTATGTTCCCTGTTCAGCAGCGTACTTAAGCACCTGTTTAACATTAATGGTAAGCATATGCTTAAATGTTTCTGCTGACTTGGGAGTTATGAGGAACCTGCCTTGCACACACAATAGTTGAACTGCACATTTTCCATCTGTGTGCGAGCCCAGAGCATGGTGCTAGCTGAGCATTTTCCAGGTTAATTAGATTGGCATAACAAGATCCCTAGTGGACTCTGTGCAGTCATCAGCTCTTCTGTGCTCTCCAGCTATTGGGAGCTCTGCTTCAAGTTGTGTATCTCGTGCTGGTAACTGAAATGGAATATTGCACTGTATTTCACCAGTATGTTCAAATGGAGGCAGAACTGAATGGATTGAGAGTACACCATAAATATAAATTTGGCTCTAGATTGCCAGCATGAATATGGTGCATCCTTCAAATGCACAGTGTCTACCAAGGACTATTTATTCTATAGAGCTACCAATAATGGCTGTGCTTTCATGAATTATGCATGTATTTGTCCTTAAACCCCACCTGGCTGTGATTTGGAGTGTTTAAGATTTGGAGCTGGCTGTAAGTATAAATTGGAGGTATTTTTCATAAAATATAATGTCCTTATAGGTTTCTTTGCAATATTAGTCATAATCCATCATAACTGTATCTACAATAAAAAAAATTAAAGGAATTCTAGTTCACTACAGAGAAATAAAGAACTTGATGCTCCAAAGTCTTGCAAGAAAGGGCAGAAATTACAGGAAGTTAGAGATGGTCTATTCATCTGTTTAATAAAGCCAGCAAAATGAGATGAAGTCCCATTGTAGAAATAAGGGGGTTATTATTTACCAAAGGAAAAAAGGAAAATGATCATGCAGAATGCCTAGAAACAACTTGCTAAAGTGTAAAAATGTAGCATTGCGCATCATACTAACCATTTGGGTCTTTTGATGGGTTAAAATGGGGAGAAAAGGCACACACATGTAGGGAGAGATTAAATAGATGAGGAGGAATATGATCATTTTAGCTAAAATCAGTGGCACAAAATATAGCTTTCCAGTATATTCTGTGAGAGGCTGCCTTGGTTCTCTGTGAATTTCCTCTAGTTTCCCCGTTTATACAGTTCTATCATATTTCAATCTCTAGTTTTTAGAGAGTACCTTAGTCTTTTAATTTCCATGTTTACTTTTGGGTGGAGGGGGAAGGGGAAAGAGAGTTGCATTGAGGTTTTTTGTTTGGTTGGTTTCAATTCAACCTCTTAAGTTTTTTAGGAGTTGTGTCCTTGTGAAACATTGCATATTCACAGTGGCATCACAGAAAACATTGGGACAAAGTGGTCTGATCTGCAGAATGGTGACAAATGGCCACAGTGCTGTCCTGAGCTCTTGGATTCTTGCTGTAGTAAAGAAGACGTGTTATGAACAGATGCAACTGCAGAAAGGCAGAGCAATGGGAAGACCAGAAGGCTTTGGGCAATTTGCAGTTGGGTAAGGGTAAGCTTTCAGTCTTCAGTCACAGTTTGAATCTATCCTAAATTGATAGTTATTGATGTTTGCTAACGTCCATTGCCTGCTTGCTAATCTTTGGGTGCTGTAGGAGGAGCAGACCCCCAGCTGCACAAGTAATTGCTGTGAAACAGCTTGTGACCACACTGCTCAGGCACTCTCTGGAGGTGACTGATGAGTCCGCATTGCACATTGCTTGGCAGGAACTTCCCTTGTCCCCAAATGGCTTAATCATTACTGGAATTGAGATACATAGTTTGCATGGGGTTTTTTTTTCAGTTCCATGGGCAGGATTCAGCCCTGAAAGATGCTTTTGTTCTGTGATGTGTGCACAAGTGTTTTGCATGCAGAGGTTGAGACTGCAAGGCCTTCTGAGACCAGGCTAGAGCAGAGCTGGAGGGACAAGAGATGTGTCTTAAGTGTGCACTGTCTCTGTGGGGCAGGCTCTGGAGTGGGTTGTCTTAGTGAACTGTGCCTTTTGTAGGGAGCTAGCAGCATTGCTTGGAAGGCAGCTTGGAGAAGAGTGGCCATGTGTGAAACACAGATGCTCAAGTCCTGATTCCTTAAGTGAAATAAAGAGAGTTAAATTTGTAGTCAGGACACAAACACTCAGTCTCCACTTATGGGTAGAGTCCATATGTCAGAGAATCACAGAATCTTGCGTTGGAAGAGACCCAATGCTGCAGTTGGTGAATTCATGCACAGGCACATCAGGAACTTGCAATGAAGTGTTGGATTGGAGGATACAAAAGCTAGTTCTATCTAAAATAACCATAGCACAATGCCTTTGTTGCTGGAAATATTGTACTTATGGCTAGGAGAGTGCGTTGGATCACACAAGCTGAGCAGAGTAAATACATTTACTATTTGCAAAGTGAATTCAGTATTTCTTGTGCCTAGCAAATGTGTCAGATTGGAACTTCTGCTCTGCTAGATTCTGTATCTTGTGCTTTCTCCTTTTGGTGATTCTCACAGTAAGCCAGTTTTCCTCTCCTGTAACTAAACATGTATACTTGTAGCAGACTGGAGCACAAATCCTATGAATCACACAGAATCACAGAATATTATGAGTTGGAAGGGACCCACAAGGATCATCTAGTCCAACTCACCACCTAACACCCATACAGAGACCGAGAGCACATCCCAGAGCACACCACCAGCCTAGATCCCTCACAGTCTAGCAGGCCACTCCGAGCCGGAAGGGGCCCA
>WEKX01023410.1:804968-820714 GCA_013390025.1 Pitta sordida
TTTTTTTCAGTTCCATGGGCAGGATTCAGCCCTGAAAGATGCTTTTGTTCTGTGATGTGTGCACAAGTGTTTTGCATGCAGAGGTTGAGACTGCAAGGCCTTCTGAGACCAGGCTAGAGCAGAGCTGGAGGGACAAGAGATGTGTCTTAAGTGTGCACTGTCTCTGTGGGGCAGGCTCTGGAGTGGGTTGTCTTAGTGAACTGTGCCTTTTGTAGGGAGCTAGCAGCATTGCTTGGAAGGCAGCTTGGAGAAGAGTGGCCATGTGTGAAACACAGATGCTCAAGTCCTGATTCCTTAAGTGAAATAAAGAGAGTTAAATTTGTAGTCAGGACACAAACACTCAGTCTCCACTTATGGGTAGAGTCCATATGTCAGAGAATCACAGAATCTTGCGTTGGAAGAGACCCAATGCTGCAGTTGGTGAATTCATGCACAGGCACATCAGGAACTTGCAATGAAGTGTTGGATTGGAGGATACAAAAGCTAGTTCTATCTAAAATAACCATAGCACAATGCCTTTGTTGCTGGAAATATTGTACTTATGGCTAGGAGAGTCCGTTGGATCACACAAGCTGAGCAGATTAAATACATTTACTATTTGCAAAGTAAATTCAGTATTTCTTGTGCCTAGTAAATGTGTCAGATTGGAACTTCTGCTCTGCTAGATTCTGTATCTTGTGCTTTCTCCTTTTGGTGATTCTCACAGTAAGCCAGTTTTCCTGTCCTGTAACTAAACATGTATACTTGTAGCAGACTGGAGCACAAATCCTATGAATCACACAGAATCACAGAATATTATGAGTTGGAAGGGACCCACAAGGATCANGAGAAGAGGCGGCTCGGGGGGGACCTTGTCACTCTCTACAACTCCCTGACAGGAAGTTGTAGCCAGGTGAGGGTCAGTCTCTTCCCCTAGGTGACCAGTGACTGAACAAAAGGATAGTCTCAAGCTGAGCCAGGGGGAGTTTAGGCTGGATGTTAGGAAAAAAATCCTTCACGAAAAGAGTAATTGGTCATTGGAATGGGCTTCCCAGGGAGGTAGTGGAGTCTCCTTCCCTGAAAGTGTTTAAAAAGAGACTGGATGTGGCGCTTAGTGCCATGTTCTAGTTGATGAGGTGGTATTAGGTAATAGGTTGGACTTGATCTCAAAGGTCTCTTCCAACCTGGCTAATTCTGTGATTCTGTGAAATATTAATGTTGGTATGAATGAAATACAGATGCAAATATGCTTATGTAAACACTGGGGAAAAACAGGGAAATAAGTGTGAGAAGAATGTCATGTAGTGATAATAAAGAACATTGTTCCCATCAATAAAACTGAGGAATGTGCTGTACTGTCAAGCCCAGAAGGCCTGAGCTTTAATGAAAGTCGCAGTACAGGCATCTCTCCAGCACAAGACCCCACTTTCTCAGAGCACTGAAAGGCCATAAGCTACTAGCCTGATATGTGAGCACAATTCCTTCCCCTGTTGTGCCAACAGGGAGCTACAGCAGCTGAACAATTGTGTGTGTTTTCAAACATATCTCAAACAAAATGAGATAATGAGCTGCAACCTTGCTAATACTTAGGAATGCCTAAATAGGCAAGATTTGGAATCAAAGGACAACCCGTTCTCAACTGTTGGCTCATAAATGTTTAAAAGAGCTGCCCAAAAACTATCTTGTCGATACCAGTCAAGAAAAAATGAGTGTTGTGATGAGAACTTAATAGTTGATATCCCTTGTCTTCTCTGGCACACGCAAATCATCTTGAGCCTGACTACCTGAATACACATTGGTGCGTGTGACAGTGTGATGGATGACCTCTGAAAGAGAATGAATGTGAGTGGATAAAACCAGCATATTCAAATTTTGTTAGTAAGCACTGTCTTCTTCCATAAGGTATTGCACTGGGGCTTGTTACACTAATTTTACACATACTCAGGCTGCAAGAATCTGCATGTTATGGTAGGGCACACATGATATGGGAATGTGGGAAGGTCGCATCTCCTGACCTCCCCAAACATGTGATGGCACCCAGGCCAGTGAAAAACGTGGAAAAGATGACAGCAGAGTGGCTGGGGGTTGTCAAGTTCCAATGATGGAATGTGTTCAAATAATGAAGCCAAATGCATTTCCAAATGTCTGAGTCTATTATGCGTATGCCATTACCTTTATCAATCAAATCTGTAATTTCATCAAGAAATGAAATCAGGTTTGTTTGACAAGATCTATTTTCCAGAAATATGTACAGGCTAACGTTAATTATACTCCTATCCTTTAGTTCTTTATTAATTGACTCCCATTTCAGTATTACTACTTTTCTCTTCTTAGATGAAGGGCTTCTAAAGGGGGACTAACCAAACCGGATTGTTTCTATGAGTAAATAGGGCATTAGTTTTGGAAAGAATGGTTGTAAATGCTCTGAGTCACGAGAGTAAAATCAGAAAGGGTGAAGAGGAGATACAGGGAGATACTTTGTGATACAGTGTAAGACAAAGCACCATCAGCAGGTAAGTCCATTTGAGATTCTGCAGCATCAGTAAAATGGAATGTGTGCATCTATGGGAGGACAGGAGAGTGTCAGGCAGAACAAACTGATGTTTGTTTGTGATATTGTTTGTTACACACTTTGTATGCAAGCAGTAGGAGTGTATGGTGAAGATGTGAGGACAGGCAAACATATCGATGATTCTGTCAAGAAACAACTTTATGATGAGAAGAAAGACACTAACAATTAGCTATAAAAAGGACAGACTGGGGGAAGAAGCAAAAGAATATTGATGCAGTTCTGTGTATGCTGTGCTGGAGTGGAAGTGTGTGTCTTGCAATCTGCCTGAAAAACCTGTACCCCATTGCTGTGATATGGAGCAACGTAAGAAGTTGTTAATGCAAATGTGTCCTGCCATGGGGAGAAAAGTAAGTCTAGAGATTTTACTATAAATGAGAGTAAGGACTAACCTATGGTAATGAAATGCAAAGTGTCTGATCAAAATTCAGCATGTTAATCTGAACAGTAAATCTTTTATACGAATGTGTCACTTGAGCCCCATAGTCTACAGTTTTCTTCTCATATTCTATATTGCCTTTGGTGTCCATTGTGATTCCACTCTTCCCACTTTTTTTGCCTGCTAGAGTTGCATGGACTCAAATGGCTTTAAAAGTTTCCTGACTACTAGAGGCTCCAGAATGTGCAAGACAACTGTGATTTGTTTAAGTGTAGGGCTTTTGCATGGGTTTGAGGGAGCAATGTTTGACCAGTGGGCATTGAGTTTGATCTGGCTGTAAAAAAATGAAATTTAACGGAAGCCCCGTGTTTAAATGTCAATAAGTGTGATGCTCACAGGAACATGGGCTGAGCAGGGGCCATTGTCATATCCTCAGCTTATCTCCTTCGTGCAGGCTTTGACATCTCATGATTTCCGAGGAGAAGCACTTTCCTGCAGTAAATGTGCTTGGATTGGCATGCAACAAATTTGAATTTAGAGGGAGTGTGATACTGATTTCCTGTGTGACCTTGGACAAATCTCATAATGCTGCCATGCACAGGATATCTGTCTTAAGCAGGGCAGGTCTACCACCTCCTTCTGTGCTAACCATATCCTACCTGGAGGTTCTCACCGGTCTTTATATCCATTCCCCATTTGGAAAATAGAGGTGATAATTTCTTCCATGCCTTTTTTGATAAGTTTTTAGTGCAGCATTTTAAGCTGCCATACTGCCCATCTGTATTTGTTTAATGTATCAACTATGTCTTAGTGTGCTGAGTTTAAGTGCTTGTATATACTGTAATTAGGATTACATTCAATGATACAAATGTCATTGAACTATTGAAGATGTGACTTTCAGAAAAGGATGATAGGAATGTATAAATCTGTGCAATACTGGTTAGGCTAAACTTATAGAACAGATTTATGCTAAATTACAAAGAAAACTGAACATATTATCTTCTGTTCATGTCCATGTTTGTGGCTGAATCAGGGGTTTATTGAATCTAAGCAGTATTTGACACAGATAGTGCACAGCAATTAATTTTTTTTACTGGATAAGGCCATATCCTAGGTATTAATAAACTGATAATATTTCAGTTGATGAGAAAATTCTGACAGGTAGTGGAGTCTAGTATAAAATTTTCAGATAAAATATTTATTTCTGTATTTGCACCATTAACCTCATATAAGAACATCATGGTTTTGCTAATGTAGTGTTTAGGAGAAAAGGAATTAAAGTACTCTGTCAAAATCTGATATCTGGAAAAAACTTTGAAATATAATCCTTATTGGTTGTTTGCTTTTGTGTTATATAAATATGAGGAAAATTAATTACTTCAGTTTCAATAAAATGAGACAGTTTGATTGGTGTGAACTGAAATTTTGTTTATTGGAAAGTTTCATCAGTCCTTTTTTTCATCTTGCTTTGGAAGGAAAACAAATATTGAAATAATTTTTCTGCTAAATGGAGATTTAATTTCGTTTTCTCAACTCAGTTTTGCTTTTTAGCACATAGTTTTGCCATCCATCTACAGCCTGTCAATACCATTAAAAATGTATTGTAAACTGAATGGACTGAAAAAAACATGTTTAGTGAGAAGCTGTTAGTCCATTCTTAATTCATCCTTTGCTTATGCAAGATGACAGTCTCTATGCACAACTCCTTTAGTATTCAACCTGGTATTTGAAGCATGATTTGACTCCTTTCAAGTTGTTTGTAGTGATGAAGTGAGCAGGATTTTGCCTGGCACTGTCTGGCAAGGATAGAAACTTATTGAGGAGTGTCCTGTTTCTCTGTGTTCATCAGGAAGAGGGCTGCTGTTTGAGATCTGTAATGGGTGTGCATATCTTGCTTTGTGTTGAGGCCCCAGAGGGTCATTACAGCTTTCACAGTAAGAATGTGATAGCTCCTTTGCAACTATGAATATTCCTTTCAAAAATGTACTTTCAAAGTCATTCATTTCCGAGCATGCACTGATGAGTACTGCAGGCATCCCTGAAGTCCTTGGCGTGCGCCATGGGCTGGTTTCAAGCAGACCATTTTAAGATCTCCAAATGGACAAAACTTTCTAGCATGCCTGGCTGGATATGGCATCCAAATCCCACCTTGGGTATTCACTCTGGTATCAGTATCACCCATTTAGATCTTGGTTCTCTGTGTATATAACAGGCAGTTATATCTTTGAAGATGAGAAGGAAATGATGCACATAAAGACACTCTTCATCCTGTTTCTGCTGATAGTGAATGTGGGTCAGGCAGCTGCTCTGAGTACCATGGTCCCATAACTGTCGTCCCAGACCTACTTGGGTAGATCGACCAGAGCTGCTGTCCCACACCAACTGCATTTAAACCTGCCCTTGATCGAAGCCCCAGCTCTGTTCATTTGTTCTAAATACAGTTTATTCTGTCCTTGTTTGCCTTGCTAAATCTGCTGAGATGTGTATGTTGGCTTTAGACAAATAGCACCTAGATAAAGGCTATCACTTAGGGTAATCCTCATTCCATAGCAGATTTGCCTGGCTGGTTGGGGTGTATTTGTGGTGAGACATCCCAGTGTCCCAGGGTAGCCAGCAGCTACAAGAATGGTGCCAACTGGCCTAAAAAAAGAGTTATGCACAAAAGCTGGCCTGGAGGTTACTGCTTTTTCATAAAGCAGACCCCTCAAAGTTTACACTGCAACTCATGTGGGCTCTTCCAGGAGAATGTAAAAGAAAAAAGGAAAATGAAGCATAGCATTCAAGCAATTCTTTGGAGCTAATTTGCGAAGGTTTATTCATTTAAATACTGTTTTCAGTTCTTACAGTGTGTTACTCCTTACATGGACTGCATGGTTCTGGATCATTGTCTAACAGAACTCTGTGAAACCATCAATAGCAAAATTTTTAACTGGAGTCCTAACCTGGTTGTTTTTCTCCCCAGCATGAAAGGTCTAGCCTCCACCCTCTCCTTCCCTTCAGGCCTTTCTAGCGATCACAAATATATTGTGTGATAAAAGTCGTGCTCTCTTCATGGTTTATCTCTCTGTATCTTTACAGTGTTACAGTATATATGTAGGTCATGGGTTTATTTTGCTGTGAGAGGCTGACAGTCTTTTAAATTCACTAGGAGAGAATGTGGATGTTATGCTGTGGTGTTCCTATTTCTTACTGGGGTTTTTTTTACTCACAATGTGACAAGGAGAACTTGAGTATATGCTTTTGCAAAATGCACTTGGTAAATTTTGAATCCAAAGCATCGGATTAAGTAATTACATAGGTGCATATTTCTGTGCACAAAAGCTGTTGTGTAGTTCAGGTGCAAACTGCTATTGAGAATGAGGTGACGTGGCTTTTTTGAAAAATTCATCTCAAAGTTGCAGTGTTTAAGAACCATGTCTTTCTAGCCGTGCTATCTGCAGTCTTCTTGCAATTTTAAAGAATCCATGGATATTAGTGAAGTGACACAAATAGACTAAAAGTTAGTTTTACTGCAAGAGAGTTTTTTGTTTCCTTTGCAGTTGGGCTGCCTCAGCCCAGCACAGCAAAGACTCATGGGGCTGTGTGTAGGGTGGAGTGATCCTATAAATGACTCTGCGTTTTTCAACCCAATGACTAGTGAAGCGAAAGACATTGAACAACGTTTTTAATTATAACAAATGGAATCTGTACTCTCTAATCAGATTGTTGCATGGGTGGCCATTACTCATTGCTAAAAGTTCAAGGAATTAAACTTCAGGCAGTCAGTGAGTGGATTATTTCAAGGAATCACTTCAAGTGTTTGGGTGTTTTGGGTGGTTTGGGGTTTTTTTTTGGGGGGGTGGGGGTGGGTGTTTGCTTGTTGTTTTCTTTTTTGTAATCTCTAGTGGAAACTAAGAATATATTGGTCTTTCAAATCTATCTAAAGGTGAAGTATTAATACTGGTGCCAAAAGAGCTGTTGCTGTTAGAGACTTGCAAATCTGAACAAATTTGATGTTGGGCCTCCATTTTATGTGACAGCAAAGGTAGTAGAAGGCAATATAGGGTTTTCTATTATATTTATCTTTTTTCATTTTAGCATATCTTTATGTATCCGACTTTATCTATCTCTGAGTTGACAATACTATGTCAAATCTCCTTTTGTTTTCATGTATCTCAAAGCTGACTGCTTGCCTGTCAAACAAGTGTGGAGGGAGTATCTGTTTTTACTATTTTGGAGACAAGAGTATTCTGGACCAGCACTGAGGGCAGATATGGTCTCAGTTCTGTATGCAGGTTGCTGCTGATGCAGTATGATCCTGTTTTAAAGAATAAAACTTATTGTTCCTTCTCTAACATATTTGTGCTGGGCATTTGCAGTTTACTTGGGTGCAAACGCCCCCTCCCTCTCTAAATCTGTGAACTCTAGTGGACCTCATTGTATCTGTATTTACCCATTTGTAAAGTGGACAACTTAACGTTTGTCTGTCACAAGGGACTATTTTATATCTTGCTGAGGAGTAACTTTAAAAACATTTGGAGGTCCTTGGATGACAGATGCTATAAAAAAGTACTGATTTCATGCACTATTTTACTGCTTTTCTTGTCCGTTTTAAGTCTAGCTCAGCACTTACAGCAAGGTGTCGGCACTCTGTTCCTGTGCAAAAGCAGGTTTGCTGTCTGTTTTTATGGAGAAGTGGTACGTATTTGTATTGCACGTGCAGGCACAAAAAATGCGCTTACAAATTAGAGTAAATCCACCTTATTCTGAGTGTATTTAACTGACAGCAGGGCACACCAGGAAGATGCTTCCACATCCAGGCCAAATGCTGCCAGAATTCCTCATCAGTCTTTAGTTACAGAAATGAGAAGGAAAACCAGGTTTGTAGTTCGATTGCTCTTCCCTTCAGGCCTGGACATTTGGAATCACAGAATCAACTCCTTACTTAAGTGAGCTTTGAGTGATGAGCTTTGAAGGATGAGGATCCTTTTTAAAGGATAACAGTTGCTGCTTAGTTAGACCTTTTCCAAAAGCCTTGATGAGATTTGAATGCCCGGTACTCTGGAAATAGAATAATCCTCCCGAGTGGCCTGGAAAAGCCCAGCCTGAACACTGCATTTCCAGAACAGTATGCTGTGTTATTGTACCCCCTGGATTTGGGTTCCATGGCATTTCTTTGGTCACGCCTTTGGCGAGGCTTGAAATCCTTTCGGAGTGGGCGGGAGCTGTCCGTGGTGCTGAGCTCTGCCGGCTCTGGGACAGGGAAGGCTGAGGGTGTGCACAGCCCAGGGTTGGGTCAGTGCGTGCCCCTTCCCCGGGTTTGTAGCCCGCAGATCCTCAGCCCTCTTCTTGCCAGTCAGCACACGGGGATCCATTTGACACGAGCCAGTGGTTGTAATAGAATCCTGTGTGCCAAGAACTGGAGAGAAGTTTGCTCCAAAGGCAACATGAGAATGGGACCTGCTTTAAGATATAACCACAGTCAGCCGTGCAGGAGCCAGGCTGCAAACCCAGCACTGGTATTCTCTGCCTTGTCTCATATCAGTGTGTTGTAAATGAGGGGGAACAGAACCACCTGCCTCTTCTTGTTTCTGTATGGACACTGTCCAAGAGCTCATCTGTCTGCAGGTTTTTGGCAAAGGTCATCTGAAAAGTTGTGGATGCCCCATCCCTGGAAGTGTTCAAGTCCAGCCTGGACAGGGCCTGAACAAACCTGATCTAGTGTAAGGTGTCCCTGCCCATGGAAGTAGATTGGAACCAGATGGTCTTTAAGATCCCTACCAAGCCAAGCTATTTCATGATTTTTTTAATTTACCAAGAAGCTGTCAGTTGGCTATTTAAGCCACACAGAACTCTGATCCAGAATGGAAGTAGACTTCATTTTATTTTGTTTATTTTACTCATGAAGTGGATTAAGCTAAATTAAATTAAAGCCATTTTAATTCCATATGGGACTGTCCTTGCAGATATTTAATGTGGCATAACTTTTCTATCTACAAAGTAAATTTACATGTAGCTTTCCAAGAATCTCAGTGTAAACATGTCTTTAGTCTTTATAAATAAAACCACCTTTATTTGCTTTTTAATAATATGCTTTGAAAGTGTTTAAATCTACAATGAAAAAGGGCATCAACCATTCACCTGGGGAATTGGCATGGACCAGCAAGTGGACTATGAATTCCTAGTTTAATTTGTAGTAGTTATCCCTCTGTATAGACAGAGCAGGTTCTGTCAGGGTCTATATGTGCTTTCGTGGTGGAATTTATGAATCACAGATTCAAAAAGGGAAGATGGAATCTGAAGTCTGATTTAGCAGGAAACACTGTGCATTTAAAGCTTAGCTTTAAATACAGAGTTAGTTTGATTGACTGATTAAGAATTGTGTTGAATCAGAGCCAGAGTGCTGTGGCTTTTTGTGACATTTATATGGCTTCAGGGCACGGTTGTTCAATGAAAACTTCAATGACAATCTTCTTTAATAATTCAGAACACCCGATTTTTCTTCAGAATTAATATCAGTCTGGATGATACAATCATTTTGCAAATTTGGGTCCTGGCTCTGTAAGGACTTGTTTGCAGGAAGTGGCTTACAGATAACAACTTGATTGCAAGCAACAGAAGCATTGGGCTGTAAACTTCTTTTTTTAGTGGAAGTTGCTTGTCATTTATTAAGATTACTTTTAAACTGTTTTTTAGCTTCTTGGGAAAACAGTGGCATGCTTTCCAGCAATCCGAATTTTGTAGGAACCCCCCACCTGGGATACTGTGTTCAGTGCTAGGGTCCCCAGAACAAGAAAGGTGTGTAACTGATGGAGTGAGTCCAGAGGAAGCCACGAAGATGATCAGAGAACTGGAGCACCAGTCCTGTGAAGACAGGCTAAGAGAGTTGGGATTGTTCATTTCGGAGAAGAGAATGCTCCAGGGAGACCTTAGAGACTTTTCCAGTAACTGAAAGGGCTGTGGGAGAGCTGGAGAGGGACTTTTGATAAGGGTATGTAGCGATGGGACAAAGGGCAGTGGATTTCAACTGGAAAAGGGCAGGTTTGGATTAGATACTTGGGATAAATTATTTGCTATGAGGGTGGTGTGGTGCTGGAACAGGTTACCCAGAGAAGCTGTAGATGCCCATCCCTAGAACTGATCAAGGCCAGTCCTTCCCATTCCCAGCTCCAGGGATTGTGGGTCTCGTACAACTGCTTTCGTTCAAGTGCTTACCACAAAGCATGTACCAAATCATTCTTTGTTGCTTCTAACCCTGTAAAAAGGTGCGACAGACTTCACTGACATGTGTCAAGAAGCAGGAATCCAGACAGTAGGGATGGAGGTAAAACAGAACCTCAGGGTGGGGCTGAGGTACGTTTGGGATTAGTATCAAGCTGTGCCTCTAAATCTTACTGAAGACCCTGTGTTGTGCAAGGTCAACCCTCTCCTACAACCTCTTCCAATCTTTCATTGCTAAGTAAATTGATGTAATATTGGTGTCTTTTCTATAAAGGAAATTCTACCGTGGGAACCATTACAAGTTTTTCCTTTAACTACTCTATTCTGTGTTTTAGTACAAGACTATTTTAAATTAACTACCCTCTAATTTGTAGTTGTGGCACTCACTGGCTGTAAGTGATAACGTCTCCACAGTGCACTTAATGTTAAGCTTCTTTGTGTATATAAATGCTTCACAAATGCATTTTTCTGTGATGTAAATTGAAATCTAATAGTCTAAATAGGATCATTTCTCTGTAGTGCTTAGCAATGCATTCCAGGTGCTTGAAAGCAAGTTCAGAGAAGGTGAAAAAATTTCCACAAATCATTCATATCTTAGAATTTCTGTTAGTTTCTCCAGTAGACCTCATATCCAGCTAATAGGAAACATTGAAATGGTTTTGAGAATGAATTTAGCTATTTGGATGCAAAGATAGTGGAGCAATTAAATTTTCTGGATTTGTTTATTGAGCTTTTAAATGCAAGTTCAGTAGATGAATTGTAATGAAAAACATATTCAAATGTCAGAAAATATGAGGCACAATGCATTTTATGTTATCTTTTGGTTTATGTCATGCAACGTTTTAAACTATAATAATGTAAAAAAAAAAAAATTGCAGGAGTGATTTCTGTAAGAAACTTTCATTTTTCCAGTGTTTGAGAGGACATTTTAAGCATTCTTGGTGAAGGATCAGTGCAGTTTTGGGAGATAAGGCCCACTAAGGAGTGGGTTGCATTGGTGAAAAATTTATGAGCTGTCTTGGAAGTCTTGGTCTTTGGAATTACAATCTTCCATTTAAAAAAAAATAAAAGGCAAAAGGTCTGGAATTTACTGGGATTCAAAAGATCTGTGTGACATTATGATGCTATAGAGTAAACTTCATATTTGCAGTGTTAATACATTGTTTGATTAGTAAGCCATCCGAGAGTCAAAAGAAAAAATGTTACTAGGTAGATTTTTTCTCTTTAGATAAAGCCTTAAACTTTTAAAGTGCTCTCTGATACATTTTATGAATGTTCTTGATTGTTATCTCTCCATCATCTATGTTATAATGCATTTCTGGATGATCTGGAGTAAATTTAATTTCCTTACCAGCTGCAATTTTTTCCTTTGGCACAGATTGTGTTTAGCTGTGTTTAGAATGAGAATAAAAAAGGCTTTTCACAGTGCTTCTCAAACCCGTGTTATGCAGAGAACTGAAGTAGGAACTCATCGTGGTAAAGACCCTGAAATAACACATTCAGCTACAGCAACAGAGTTCCTGTTCTCCAGTGACATTACAAGAACTCTGAAGGAAATCACTTCTTTTTGCCAATACTCAGAATGCAAACCAAATTAATGCTGCAGGCAAGATCACTAAAACCTCGACAGTGAGAGAACAATCTGGGATGTTTTTTATCAGTTCTTCATCTAGGGTGATGTAGTAAAAAGAAGGCAAAAAGCTTGATCAGCAGTTCAGCAACACAGATGCGATTACCAGAAGTGTCAGGCTGAGCAGAGCTCTTGTTGAAGTCAGCAGGCATTTTCTCAATGACATTACTGGTATGGGGAACTCATATGTTTTAAGCGAGCAGTTTGCAAATGCATGTCCCATGGGTGCGTTTCAGAGTCCTAGTGTATCATCTTGCCCTTCTCGTAATTTCTTTTGATTATTCTGTACTATCGTCTGTTCAGATATATGGGGTGGGTATAATCCAGTATTGCTCTTGAGTATCTTCCCTTTCTAGTAAGCATTTCTGTAGGTCCTCAGTGTGACTATGTCTTCAGGAGTGGCTTTGCATTGAGAATGTTTGTCCCCCTGACCTTTACACACAGTAAAAAACCCCTTAGGAAGCAGAGGAAAAGATAAACACAGCGTGGTAACAGCAACAACTCAGCAAGCTTCAGTCTTTCCTAAATGCAAATCAGCATAATTAAATTCTGCAGTTAATGACAGACTATACAAGCCTGATTTAGCAGATCCTCTAATGAGACCCTTGGGATGTGGAAACCAGAAGAATGGTGCCCTCTGAGGTTATTAAGGCACAGCATCATCCTCACCTAAGATTCTGGAGCTGCTGCTGAGTGGGAAGTCAGGGCACTCAAAATAACTGATCCAGTCTTCCTAATACAAGGCAAAGAGCAGAAAAAGGGATGCACAGCACCATGTCTTTGCTCCCATGGTTCTTGCTTGTTTACTCAGCCCCAGAGAAAGAAAGTTCTCCAAAGAAGAAAAAGCAAAGTGTTTGGGCCTCTTCTGGTATGTTATTTAAGAAAAGATTCCTGCTTTTTTCCTATAATCAGAAGGCAAATTCTGATGAATTTGTGAGCTTTAAACATTACGTCCTGTTCAGAGAAAAACACTTTCATTTTATTTCACTATGACAGAATTTAGTGATTTGACAGAGACCTGCCACCAATGTGATTTTTGCAGTGTACTCCAAATTGTGTTGCCAAAGAGTTAACTCTGGACAAAGAACTAGTGCCATTTGCTACATGTTAAAGTCTAGTGCACACATAAGCAAAGGCCTTGAAACTTTCACTTTGAAGTCAGAGTTGACACTGATATCTGGAAGATGTGAAGTAGCCGTGACACCAAAAAGAATTGAATGGATTAACATGCAAATAAGGGCACAAGTCTTGTGGTTTGTTTCCAAATTCTCCCGTTCACCACTGTTACAACAGACTTCTGAAAGTAGAGCAGAGTTTGCCCACAGGACAGGTTTATAAGATCACTGCAGAAGATTATTCACCGGTGCCAGGTCTTATCACTCTGATGCACTGATTTGACTTCCATGCTGGGATGTAAATTCTCTTTCAATACGGCTCCAATTTCACCTGAAAACAACGTCAGAGCTCTGTGAAGTGTGAGATTTGGGGGAAACAAGGTAACTGGTTTTGTTTACTGCATGTATGTAGATCACCATGTCATGTGAGCCCTTCATGACACTGACAGCCTAAACCCTTTATTTTCTGCCATATTTCTGTAATCTGTGTCTGTGAGGAGATAAAATAGATATGTGATGTGATATTCTATTGCTTGACTAGTACTAAGCATCCCCAAAGGATCACAGGAAGTATTTGTTCATGTTGACTGTTGCTTATGAGTTTGTAGAGCATCTTGCGCAGCAGAACACAGACCTAAGTGAGGTCCTCATATATCCCATCCCAACAGTGGCTGCCGTAATCTTTTTCCTGCTGCCACATCTGAGAGAGAAAGATGTCAGGCTGTAGTACACATTCCCAGTGTTTAAAAACACAATGAGTTTTCAAAGAGTAAGAAGGAAAAGAAGAAAACATTGAGGATGGAGGATAAAGCAGATATTTCAGTGTTACTCAACTTTGTAAACTATCATCAAGCTTTTTACATTGAGAATTAGTCTTGATGGAAAGGATGTGAAGTTGGTAAATTTACATGTTGGCAGTTTCTCTTTGATTGAAGGCTTTTCCAAAAGAGAGGAGTGGGAATAAGGAGAGCTACTCAAAGGTGTTTTAAGGATGAAGATTGAGAAAATATTCCTTGGGGATCGAGAATTAATCTGTCTTTGACTTATCCCAAGAATCTGACACTACTTTTGTTAAAACAAAAGTCCGATTTTGTTTTTAAAACCTGAGTCTGATTATTTTCTGAGAAAATGAGACTGACTTTTATGAAGTGATTTCTCATCCTCCCCAGGAACAGTTCCTCATGAATCTTTATTCTTTGATGGCTACGCCAAGAATTCCTTGGTCTATTTCCTCCAGTCTGTCCCCAGTGTTATGGATAAAAGGGTGGAGTCCATCTATTTCTGCACTTGCTTCTTTTGTGTTTTGATTGTGGGATTTGTTCCATCCTTCAGCCACAAGTCCTTACTCATTTCAACTGCTTCTTCTTGAGGGATTGGCACATCCTCCACCATCATGGTGAAAAGCGTGCTCCACCATACAGCACAAGGTGCTAGGTCTGTAATGTCTTAGGAGCTGGCTGCTGTGCTGGAGTCTGCCGGGAGAGCTCGTTTTGAGATCAGTAAAATTCTCTTAGCTGAGGAGCCTGACTGAGCAGCTAAAGCAAAGATACTGTGAGATGTGGGACATGACATAATAATTACATTTAATTATGAACGGCTGCATAGGAACTTAGTGCCAATGAGGCCTAAGTTACAGAGCAGGACTCCCATGGTGCTCAGAGCAGAATGAAACCTCCAGTAACTCACCCAAAAAAACCCCCAGGACTTAAAGATTTACAATCTAACTGGTAGTGAAAATTAGTCTCCAAAATGACTATGATTTCAGAAAAAGAATTCACGAGGAAATGGGAAACCATCATTCTGAGGGAACATAAGAGCTGAGAAAATTCAGCTCTAACAAAAAATCTACCAGTTTGAAAGTAGTCATCTGGGTGTTAATTAGATTTTTTAAAGGGTGTTTCATTAATGCTGTGGTTAATTAAATATTCCCCATGTCTGGTCGTAATTTGTTGAAAATACTTTTTTCTTTTCTTTAAAAAAGTTTTTTTCCAAGCTAAAATTTATCAAAAACTTGCAAGTTAAAAAAATTATGGTGGTGTTCTGCCTATTAGCAAAATTAGTAATAATTACTTATATTTGGCATGTTAGTATCAAGATCTACTTTCGTAAATGGAAAATGTTGAGAATTACTTTATTTTATCCTGAAAGCTTAAATATTGATTGCTATCTGTGTGTGTGAATGTACATGGATTTTTTTGAGTCCGTTAAAAAACATCTCCATTTCAGTATTTCAAAACCGGATTTTCATTTCTCAGCCAACTGACTGATGAGATTAACTTAGGTCTGATTTACATATGATGTTGAAGAAATATCTAATTTCTCTAACACATTATTAATGTCTAATTTTCAGTATTTTCAAGTGAGAGTCGAATTTATTTTCATTGCAATCTGTTTTACAAGATCGAGCCTCCTGCTGGGGAGTAAAGTGCTGTATCACTGAAGGTAGATGTCAAAGCAAAGTGCTTTGAGATTTTTTCATCCCCTTCACTCCTGATAAGGCAGAAAGCAGCCTTAAGGGCCTGTCCTCCACTGGGAAATCTGAAAGTGTCCCACTTGTTCATCTACAAATGATGAACTATCAGCTGACGGTAGTGTTTTAATCCTCGAGCCTGTACAACCCTGCTGAGAGTGGGTCTAATTGGCACAGCTGTAATGGCCCAGAGGTGATGGAATTTCCCAGGTGTGCTCAAAACTGAAGGTTAAGTGTTGTTCTCTCTTTGTGTTTTTTAGGACTATCAGAGTTTTTCTTTCTTTGGGCACAAGGGCTTTTGTTTATCGTTCAGGTATTAGCTTTATTCAGTGCTGTAATCTAGTTCCTCTAAAGATTCACAGAATCACAGAATCACAGAATATTATGAGTTGGAAGGGACCCAC
>WEKX01023410.1:820993-874356 GCA_013390025.1 Pitta sordida
TCCAGCCTGTCGAGGTCCCTCTGGAGGGCCTTCCTACCCTCCGGCTGTTCAACATCTGCCCCCAGCTTAGTATCATCTGCAAACTTGCTGATGATGGATTCAATTCCCTCGTCCATGTCATCAATAAAGATGTTGAACAGTACTTGCAGCCTTAGCCAGAAAAAAGTGGATTGGATGAGGATCTGATTGTTCCAGCATAATAAATCCCAGCAAACTGGCACTAGATTCTAAGATGTCTCTCCTAATTGGAAAACGTTGCTACTCTTGTTTCATAACTTAGTAAAATTATGAATTGATATGAGGTAACTTGTGAATGACGTTGGTATAAAGGAGACACGTAGAACAGAGTAACTGGTATTGAAGCTCAGAAGGACTTATTTCTTGGGCGCAGTCCTGGTACACCATGGCTGTGGAGGCAATGCTGAGAACTGGCAGTGAAGGAGAAAACACAGAGCTTGTTTGCAAAGAGGAGTTATTGCACAGCTGCTACAGAGTAGATATAAACCTTACTCACTATTTTCTAGTACTGCTCTGTGCAGCCAGACCTGCTTCATAATTGAATTGTAATTGTGTGGGGTTTAGAAATTAGTGTCGAGGTCCTCTTGACCTTGGAGAGGCTGGAATAGATTTGAGTGAACAATGACTAGGAAATTCATAATGGTGTAGAGGGGGACAGGACAGTCTGTTGTTTCAAGCTGGAATGAGTTATCTAAATTGAAGGGAACTTACATTTATTCTCGTTTAGTTTTGTGGTTGTTTTTTTTTGTAAGACAGGATTTTTTTACTGATCTCCTCTTTTGCTCTACATGCTTTGTTACTTTTAGGGGGCTGATTAAATAATGCTTTGTACTGAAGTCCTAGAGTCATTTTAATCAACTGTTTTTTCAGATATTCCTTGGAAGAGCTTAGAGATGTCAAATGCAGTTACTTTTGTTGAGCAAAGAGTGCTGGAAGATGGAGTAGCACAGAGAGGCAGTGACTGATCCCAATGTGGCTGAAGCAGGTGGTTCTGCTCAGTGTGGTACAGAAATACCAGCCTGTCATCTCAAATATAAATTAAAGGAGGATTCCTGGGGCTCTCTGGAAGAGGTCTCCTGGGGATATGATGCTGTCTTTGTCTAATAAAAGCCTGTCCCCAGGAGGATGAGTGATAACTTATTTCTGTGGTTTTTATGAACTAGGCTCCTCAAATCCGGTACCCTTTTTCATTAAAAGCTGCAGAGTTTAGGGGGCAAGTATAAACCTGGATTTTATTTCCACAACAGAAGTGACTATAAGGTCATCTGGCTTCCCTTTTTGATTTCAGCTATTCAGATGAGGCTTTGAACTTTATTCCTTTTTAACAGGAGTTACTCAGTTCTTACAGTATGGTGATTGCATGTAGGAAACAACTTTTAAATGTGCTGTGGGCAAAAGTTCACTGAATAACTAATTAATGAAAACCATTTAAGTAATTCCTGTGGGGAATTAAGTTTATATTTCAATAAATTAATTTCTTTTAACTAACTTCAATTAATTTTAGCCCATTTACTAAAGCATAAAAGATAATTTCTTTAAAGCATCAAACTTCTGTGATGTTGCTCATCCACAGAGATAAAACTTGCTTTTCAAGTGAATTACTTCATGCCAGTTATTCAGCAGGGAAACTTAGTCACCAAAGAGGTGACATGAGCAAGACACAAACAAGTCATCTACAATGTGAGTGTCTCCATTTGTGTTCCTATTCTGGGCTTCTTTTAGGGTCAGTGGAGACATATTTACTTGTTTAGAATATGTATAATTCCTCTGATATATTTTAGATATCTACATTAGGAAGAGAGGAATCCTGCTTCATATGAGGGCTTTTGGTGATCAAGGAAGCTGAGGATGGCCAGCTCAGAAGTACCTACATTTGATAAAATAGTTCCCAACCTTAATAAGCATTTCAGTTTCTGGAGTGATTTGTTGCAGTGTATCAGTTTTCCATTGTCGACAGTGAGCATGTAGCCAAGGCTCATTGAAATCTTACGTGGTGAAAGGCTGAAAGTAAAATGTGGTAAATAGATATCAGTATCTCTAAGAGTGGGAATGGTTCCCCTGTCTCTCTTTATGATCCTTCACTTTCGAAGGTCCATATTAGGACTGTTAGGCAGTAGGTGATTTATCATTTAGCATTTTTACATGTAGTCATCACTTACCAGTTTCGTACTCTTCAGAGATTCCCAGTCTTTGCAGAAGAACCTAACTGTATTTGTTTCAGGCATCTGCTTGAAGTTTTGATGTAATGTCTGGCACAGCACCAGGAGTGGTGCGAGGAATAAGGAGTGATAGTGAGTGAAGTGGTCGTCTACATCCTCCATGGCACATCCTTCCCTGTCACTTCTTCCCTTCTCCACCCACATGTGAAGCTTGCAGTTCGTGAGGAACAGTTTGCATGGCTGCACTCTCAGCATGAGGTTTTGCAGGCCAAGGCAGTCTAAAACTATCTCCTTCTCTCTGTGCTCATGGCTCCATGGTCACAGTGCTCATGTCCAGTGAGATCAGTTCATTGATCCGTCTGAAACTGCATTTTACTTTCCTTTGCTGTGTCTGGCTGGTTGAATGAGCTGTTCCGATTCACTGACCCATAGTGTGGCACCTGGGCCAAGTAGGCACACACAGCAAAGAGGCTGGAAAAAGAACCTCTGTTCAGTGTTGGTATAGTGTTAGATTGGCTTAACAAAGGGATATGGCAGTTTTCTGGGTTTAAAGATGGTTTGCTTTTTTCTTTTAACTGTACTTTTACTTGATTAATGAACTATTAGTTGTGCTTGCAAGGCAGAATTAGCAGTGGAAATGTAAATAGATGAACTAGTTGACAGTAGCCCACACAGCATGGATGGTGCAGAACAGTGCAGTGTGACTGGATAGCTGTGTGTGCACTGACTGCCTTCATTTCCTGCCTATTTCTTAGATAAAGGGTGTTCAAGAGAAGAACAAAACATCAGCAGAAGCTGCCAAATTAATGAGAAGTGTGGCTACCTTGGAAGCAGCGAGGGTGAATGCTGCCACACGCATCGATGGTTAATTGATCACTGTAGCAATGCAGGCTAATAATCAATGCTGCAAGAACTTTCATTTTCCACAAATGAAAAGCAATGTAACTATAAAAGATTAATTGTGCTTCCATTGCTACGTAGGTCTTAATTTCAGAATAAATATTATTTCAGAATAAAAATGGTTTTATTTAAGATTAGAGTGCATGCACTGGAACAACATCAATTTATCTGTATCCATGTATTTTTTTCTGCTTTGTAGCCACAGCAGTTAATTTTCCCATGCAGCTGAACACTGAAATGGGTTGGCTTTGAAGCCAAAATGCAGCTGTAAGTGAGATGTGACACAGTGTGAAAATTGATCTGAATGTCACAGCTTGTAATGTAGAGGACACAGGTACCTCTTAGTACCTGTAATGTCCTACTCCTCAGCCTCCAGCATAATGGAATAATCACTCTGAAAATTATCCAGAGTAGAGGCCCATCTCAAACAATTTGCTGAAAATCAGTTCCTTTGTAGGTGTTCCTGCTAAGCAAGTACCTCATTTATGCTTCATGCTGATTAAGGAGGTCTTTCTATTTACAAAGACATTAAAATGAGCTTGTTCATTTTTTTCCCTAGTAGATTTAACAGATATTTTGTCTCCGGGGAGGAACTTCATTATGATCTGTTTCATTTGTTAGCAAGTAATAAAGTTGCATTTATTACCAAGTAACCAAGGAGAGCTCCCTGGAATGTCTTAGACACTGCAGGCACAGAGAATAGGCAGCTCTTACCCTAAAAGTGTGTGGTCTGTGTGAAGTAGATTTGTGGGGAAGAAGTCAGGAGTCCACAGTTTAGATTTCATACAAGCACTGAGAAAGTCTTAAGTGCACAGAGCAGGGAAGAGCACTTTCATAATAGCTTCTGGGATGTCATAGAGTGGTTCTGTTTGTTCAGCTGGGACTCAACTAAAAGAAAAGCAATGAAGCAGGTGTGAAGTGAAGCCCGGGGGCAGAAGATGAGAGGCAGAGGTGGAGAGAGCTTGAGTACATAGTGTATTAGTACACAGTGGTGGAAATCCAGGTAGCACTGCAAGTACTTCTGTGAAACCTCAAGGGCTTCTCATGTATTTGCTTCTAGAATTGTTTTTAGTTTTCTGAGGTGTCTAAAAGACTCTGCAGCTTTTCCTGGTGCTCTTCGCTGGAGGAGAGACACAAGGGAGGACTGCATAGTAGATAAATTATCCTTAGTTTATAGATCAGAGGAGAGAGAATCTGTCCTCATTGGATGTCTCATTGCTGTCCCCATCTTTCTCTGATCCACCTCACCACCTGGCAGTATGAAGCAAATCAAGTAGAATTGCTACTGGCTTGCTAGTAAAACAAGGATTTGCTCCTTGTTTACTACAGCAATTACATATTTCTATCATTTCAGGTTTCACTGTGTGTTGTGGCGATTTTATGGAAGGTAAAGATGTTGCTAATGCTGACAGTACTAATTACATGGGCAACATCCTCTCTATAGGAATAGCAGACAAAAGAAGGAGATTGGAAAATAGACCTGTAAGTGTTAAGTGGAATGAAGGCAGTTGCTGAGATGCCCCAATCAAAAATGACAGCATTCTGTTTTAATTCAGACTGTCATGACACCTTCTGCAGTCCTGCTGACACCACGTGCCATGAAACGTGCGACAGGATCAGAGCTGATTCTAGGATGGGACTGCAAAACAAGTAATACGAAGCCTGAATCCCAGTTCTGACAGCTATTCCCAGTGACCTGGAGGATGAGTCCTTGCCTGCCACATTTGTTTCCTTCTCGGGCAGCATGTGACTCCCAACAGCCACACACCATGGCAGCTACTGCTGGGAGCTCTAAATAAGGAGCTCTTTTATTGCAAGAAGGGGGTGTGTGAAGTGTAGCATTTAGTCACCAACCCAGAAAATGTTGATTGGTCCACTCCAATTTAAATTATCACTTCAGGAAAAAATAAGACATCATCATTAACCTCTCTATCCCTGCTCCCACGAAGTGGCAGAGGAATAAAATTGGAGGTTATTAGGCAGGTGTATAGCAATAGTATTTATTGCCTCAGGACTCCACTTCAATGCAGATAATAAAATGCATATTGATATTGGCCCCCACACAACTGTGCATAAGAAAACTCTATTGTGTGAGAAGGGGCAGTTCCTCATTCTTTTCTCTAAAATGTCAATGAAATCATGAGGTTAGTGAGACCTCCTAGATATGGCTGTGGTAAAAATTATAAATGTTAACAATTAGTGCTGTATTTAATTGAACAGGGTTCCTCTGATAGCTTAAGTGCAAAGTTATTTCATGCCCATGACTGTCACCACAAAGGATCCATCTCATTTAGTGATACTATTTCCAAATAATAGATCCATGGCAATAAAGAAAACTGCAAACACCGCTTTAAATCTCTGAAATGTGATAAAACCCTTAACTGATGTGAGCTTTTATTCTCCCTCCCTATTGCAACCCAGGGAACCAGTTGATAATACCACTACTTACATGACACCTCACTGTTAAAAGCAGCTTCTGATAGGCATCTAGCACAAAGCTGTTTTATTTTCTGGAGTTTATGATATAGAAGAGATGTTCAGCATTGCTCTGTACAGAGGCTTTTCTGAAGTGTGTTGGTCTGGGGTTGGATTTCAGCATTTCTGTATGACAAAGAATATCTGGAAAGAAATGCCGTGGTCACATATATTCAGTCTTCTAATGAAATGGATCTCTCAGTGATAAAGCTCTTTGGTGTTATGAAGGTTATCCTTTAGAAGAGTGTATTGAGAAAGAAGCAAACATTTCATGAGCACCCTTAGTTTAATAAGAGATTTTAAGGTAGTGTTCTATGTTCTTTTTCTAGGCAAATTCAGAGACAATGTACATGTAAATTTTTTGTTAATTACGGAGTTGGTGGGTTGGGTAAACATTACATGATAATTGCATGGGATTGTAACTGAATATGTAAAGTACTTTTACATCTATACTTTACTCCAAGAGCATGCTTAGAAAAAGTCTGTGCTGAGGAGGCTGCTCAAAGAGTGATTCTTTATTTTTACTGGTGATTTTTTTTTTTTTTTTTTAGTGAGTACATACTGGCCAAATTATGATTGCTTTGGTTTTACCCCTACACCTGTAAAATAATCGCGTCAATGAAAAGTCAGGGAAATTCCTGATTCTATGAACTTTTTTTTGCAAGTTGGGAAAAGGAGCTATCTACATACCCCCAAATTAGAACTTTTTATAAAGAAATATTAGTTCATCTCCTCCCTCATGTGAGCAGATCATCAGGGTAAAACTGTGCAGAGGCTCTTGTAGCAGAGTGCAATGGTTATTAGCACACTGACATACCCACAGCATGCCTGGGGTATTACAACAAAAATGGTTTGGACCTGTAGAATTCAACAGTTCTACAACATTATCCTGTGCCTCTGATTTACATGTGCTGAATGGAATAATTAGGTCAGTAATCAGGGGCTGAAATTTTGTTGGTGGATAATAATCTGCTTTCAGGTAATGGCTGACTTCTGTGAAGAGTCAGCATGAGCTGCATGGATTAATCACAGAATCACAGAATCACAGAATATTATGAGTTGGAAGGGACCCACAAGGATCATCTAGTCCAACTCACCATCTAACACCCGTAAAGAGACCGAGNAGATGCTCCTTTCCAGCCCAAGTTTCACAAGTTTCTCCTGAAGCTTATTGTGTGAAACCGTGTCAAAGGCTTTGCTAAGGTCCAAGTACACAACATCCACAGCCTTTTTGTCATCAACCAGTCGAGTCACTGGATCATAAAAGGAGATCAGGTTAGTCAGGCAGGACCTGCCTTTCCGAAATCCATGCTGACTAGATCCAATGTCATGGTTGTTCTGCAGTTGCTGTGTAATGGCACACAAGACCATCTGTTCCATGACTTTGCATGGGACTGAGGTCAGGCTGACTGGTCTATAGTTGTTAGGATCATCTTTCCTACCCTTCTTGTGGATGGGTGTCACATTGGCCAATTTCCAGTCTTGTGGCACAACCCCAGTAAGCCAGGACTGTTGGTAAATTATGGAAAGTGGCAGACTGCATCTTGACAAGAACTTACACTTATGACTGTTAAACAATAGACTTACTGTAAATTGTGCAGACTAGCAAATGAGACAGCAGCAGTAAATTGATACTTGAGCATTTTGAGATCTCTTGATGGAAATCTCTCTGTAGCACGAACAATAAGCTACTCTTCTTCACTTGTAGGGGAAAGGAAAACAAACCAGCGTGGCAGAGAAAAAGCGATGGATGTTCAAGAAGTGGTTGTTAATAGTACATATTGGTACCTAAATTATTAGTCTACATAAATATTTTATGGAGTGATGACACAAGATATAAGTAAATGGGTAAACAACTGACCTCCTAGAACAGATAAGAGATTCAATAAACTGTATCTGATAAAATCATATATATGCTTAACTTATTAAAATTCTATCTAGGAATTCCTTTGAGTAGGGTCTGGGAAGCTCAATACTGAGCTTTATGCTTCCACTGTTCTGAGGTTTTCGGTATATCTGTTATTGTATATTGTAGCTACCAGTAAAAAACTGCCAGGATGTTTGGATAGACTTAAAGCTGTGAAGTTGCTTCCTTGAACCCTGTGTGTCACTCAGCTTATCCTAGGTAGGACTAGGATCACATCGCTGTGTAGATTTAATGCCAGAGGGAACTAGATCCAAATGCCTTTGTAGTCTTTTTGAGGTTTTAGTGTGGACTGTAGTGTGGGAACATCATATTTGTAATGACTTTGGAAAAGGGGAAAAAAAAAGATATATTTGATGGAGTTTTTGCAGGTTTTGTTTC
Source organism: Pitta sordida (assembly GCA_013390025.1). Classification (NCBI taxonomy): domain Eukaryota; kingdom Metazoa; phylum Chordata; class Aves; order Passeriformes; family Pittidae; genus Pitta; species Pitta sordida. The sequence continues at coordinate 828,851 of WEKX01023410.1, forward strand.
TAGACTTTCATCATAAAGTAAATATCTGAGGAAAAAAAAAAAATTAAATATTGATTATGGGAGGGAAAGTCCCTCAAACATTACCAAACTTTGTACTGTTTTTTTACTAGGATAAACCAAGTCCAGGAAGGAAAATTGTATTGTAAAAGCAAAACAAAAGTAGCAATTATGAATGAAAGCAAATAGAAATCTAAAAAAAGAAGTCACAGAAAAAATCCCTCACAAAACAAAATGTTTGCATTAATGATAGGATTTTCTTGCTGACTTGAGGGAAAGAGGGTTGGGAGCAAAGGTGCAAAGTTTGACAAAAGATGTTACTTAAACTGTCAAGGCAATTCTGATGAGCCTGTCAACACTGCTTGGATGCCTAATCTCACATGTGATGCCAGGGCCATAAATTTGAGCTAATTTATTCATGGAGAATTAATCTGCCACCATCGAATGTTTATTCTGAGAGCTCCTTTACTGATATATGGCCTCAGTACAAAACACAGAAATCTACTCAGTGAAAATATTCTTAACACATTTTGGCAGTAAATGCCTACAGTCAATCACAGCCATAAAAGCGTCCTCTTGGTCCTGTTGTGAATACTTACTGTTGATCAGTGATGCTTCTTCAGAGGCAACAGATCCAGGCTGAGCATTCTTGATGCTTCCCATGTCCTGTGTAAATCTGTTTGTGAAAGGTTCTTGCAACTCTCTGATCCTGTGCACAAACTGCCATGGGCACATGGTGAACGTGAAGTCTAAAGGATTTTTGCATTACAAATCATGCTATATACTATGTTCTGCTTTAAGTGGGATGACTATTTAATGAGAAGCTTGACACGACCCAGCAACATGCCCTTGCTGCCCAGAAAGTGAACGGTATCCTGGGCTCCACTCCACTCTTGTGAGACCCAACATGGAGTGCAGTGTCCAGCTCTGAGGCTCACAACATAAGAACTTCAGGGACCTGTTGGAGTCAGTCCAAAAGAGAGTCACAAAGATGCTGAGAGGACTGGGGCACTTCTGCTGTGAAGAAAAGGTGAGAGAGAAGGTTGTTCAGCCTGGAGAAGAGGGACAACTTAGAGCACCTTCCAGTATCTGAAGGGGTTACAGGAGAACTGGAGAAGGACTTCTTATAGGGGCGTGGAGGGATAGGACAAGAAGTAACAGCTTCAAAGTGAAAGGGCACATTTAGATTATATATTAGAAAGAAATTCTTTACTGTGAAGATGGTGAGGTGCTGGCACAGACTTTCTACAGAAGTTGTGGCTGCCTCATTCCTGGAAGTGTTCCAAAGTTAGGTTGGATGGGGCTCTGGGCAACCTGGTCTAGTGGAAAATATCCCAGTCCGTGGCAAGGGGTTTAAGTTCTCTTCTAACTCAAATAATTCTGTTATGATTCTATGAAAATTTGAAACCAACTTGTTCATGACTCCGAAGAAGAAGTGCAATGTGATCTGGCGCATCATAGGTCTCCTTTAAAACTATTCTGTATCTTTTGGGTGTGTATAAACTAGCCTCATAATACCGAACTTTGACAATCAATAACTCATTTTCCTGCAAATTCCAATAGATAATGTTAGATTTTGAAACTGGAGCAGTTTAAATCAAATTTTCATTCACAAATCAAATTAGTAAATTCAAATTTGTTCAAAAATCATATATACCTTTATTTTCCCCTTCTACTTTATTAATTTTAACACACTGCAAGAATTAATTTGATCTGTAATAGTAATTACTTTCTAGAGATAAGGACTGTGGTCAGTGTGTTCAGATGAATTTTGTTTAGTCTCATGGACGTCTTTTCCTCTTGCTTCTTCAAATTTGTATTTTGGGAGCAAAGCTAGAGACTTTTCAGCTTTCTCCCTCCCCATGCACATTCTTTATGGAGTATTGATTTGTTGTCCTTTTTTAAATACAGTGTTCAATATTCAGGTGTGTGACATAAATAAAATGGCCTACTTGGCTGAGCCACAGGGACTGTTTTTGAGGGAGCCGTTGTCATTTATAGTAGGCTTGGTACCAGCATAAATATTGTCAGTTCATTATCAAAACCAAACAGTGAACAACTTTGAGCTCGTGGAAGATGGGTTGTCTCAAAGAATGGAGAGGAGAAATAAGAAACATACCCTGTTATTGCACTGGTTGGGATGAGAGTTTGGGGCTGCCATGCCTTGATGTGGCTGTGACTGGAACAGCCCTTTCCACTGCCGCACATGGCTGGGGAAAAGGAGGATGTCTTCCTTGAATAGTGATAATCACAGAATATTCTGAGTTGGAAGGGACCCTTAAGGGTCATCAAAGTCCAGCTCTTGGACCTGCACAGGACAGCCTCAAGAATAATGGTGGGTTTTATTTTGGTGGTTGATGGAGCCCTGAGGGAGGCAATGGGAAGCTGGTGAGAACACTGATGAGAAGCCACCAGGGTGCGGGAATAAGATCCATTGGATCCTTTAGCTGTAGAAGGGGCCTAGAGCAGGGTGAGTCTTGACATGACTGGGTAGGAGGATTTTTCTTCCCTCTCTTACCAGCTTTGCCGCAATGTCACTGATGATTTCAGCTCAGCAGAAGGTGACTACATCTTCCTCCTTCTCCTTGGCCTCCACACCTTTCAGTGAGCTGGCTCTGGCACCCGAGCCATGAAACCTACGTGCCTGCTCTCCCCAGCAACCTGCAGCCCTGCTGGGGTTGGGCATGTCCAAGCTCCCACTAGTTCACCCGTCTAGGAAAAAAACCTCTCAGAGATTTGCCTGTGGAACAGCTTTTCCCCCTCAGCTCCAACTCCGCTCAGTGCTGGGGCATCTGAGGCCTCTTGCTGTTGAAGGACAGCCTCCCACCTTGGGCAGGGGGTGAGCTATGCCAACCAGAGCTGCTTTTAAATACAGTGGCAAGAGTGTGCATCGTAAAATGGAAGGATAAATTCATCTCCACGCTGCAGCCTCAGTGTTTCAGCAACCTACAAATTACTATGGAAATTGTATTTCCCAGTAGTGTATCGTCTCCCAGCTCCCGGTTCTCCTTGGGTGGGAAAGCTGAGTCCGAGGAAAGCAGCAGTGGGGGGTGAACAGCAGCTGTCCTGGCACTGTGCTATGGCCCATTTGGAACACTGTGGGGAGAGGCAAGGGAGTGGAAAGACAGAGGGTAAATCAGACTGACAGGACAAGTCCCTTTTCGTGTTCGACAGAGCTGCCCTGTGTTCCCCACGCTGAGAAAGAGGGGCTGGTGCCTGTCACAGGCACAGTGTGGCTGGAAGCAGGTGTGGGGCTGGGGCCCCTCGGCCCCTTGCCTTGCCTGACTGTGCCTTTCACTGATGAGAAAAAAGGCTTAAATCTCATCCAACATGCTCCTCTAAATCCCAGGAAGGAGGAGGAGCTGATTTTATTCCCAGACAGTGATCTGGAGCTGTGCACAATGCCAGACAGGATGATGTGAGGTCGTCTGGTTATTTATTTGCTTGATAGATCCTTCTTGTGGATGCCACTCCCCTTCACCCTTCTGATGCTGTTGCCAGATTTTGATGTAGTACATTTTAATTAGTGTATGTGCATGGGTTTTTTATTATTTAACTATTTTCCAGCATCCATCATATTTCTTGCTGATGCTGTTCCATGAGAGATGTGAAGACCACGGAACTTAAAGTCAGTCCTAGTTCATCACCTGCACACCTATAAGACCAATCATCTGAATGCCTTTAAAGGAAAGGCAAACCTTTTTTGAACATTAACCTGAAAGTAGCGGGGAAACCATTCCCCAGGATAATGTCTCCATAATGCTTCATTTGGGTTAAAATGCTGGTGTTTTTCATCCCTTAAGCACTTTGCTAATAGAAGGTAATAATTGGGTTGATTATAATGCTTAGTTTGTTTTGTTGGTTTATTCTGTTTCCTACTGTGAGAGTCATATTTAAAGTGGCTTTAAACTCTTTCATTTTGTGGCTTGAAATCAAAATTAATCATAAGTCTCTTTTTTCTTCTTAATATAATGAAGTGTTTCAAGTTGTGAGATTCAGCCTGCATTGTACACCATCTCATACAAGCTTCATGCTTCATGGAGTTAAATAACAGACTCAGGGCTTTTAATCATAAGTAAAGGCAAAGACAGAAGCAAATTAAGAGCTGCAGGCAAGAGCAAAATAATGTGTCCTGGTGAGTTTTGAGGATTGATGGTTTATGTGCTTATTTATACTCCAGGAGAACCTGTGGGCTTTGCTCATGGAAGCAGAGCCAAGTGTGGTAGACAAAGGTTCTACAGGATGTTTCTGATGGACAACAAGAGGCTCAAGGTGGATGAAATACAGAGAGGGAGAAGGGGATGATGAAACAGAAATATGCCCCATTATGGTTTTAGCAGAGTAGCTGTGAGCACAGTATAGCTCTGTGGGTGTTACTGGCCTTTGGCGACAGCAGGAGTGCAAGAGGTCCAGTAATGGCTCCTTGAGGGATTTTTGGATGATGTATAGAAGCACAGGGATATACACTGCACACAAAGTGGTCCCAGGCCACGAGAGTCACAGGGAAAAAAATGTGTTAAAACTTAGTGTCCAGGTGGTATAAGATGGGGCCTAATTTCATTCTAGGCAAGAAAAGCTCATAGTCAATATGATGCCATACTTGAGGTTGAATTTTAAAGTACATAAGTAAATAAGTAAATAAATAATGCTTTTAACAGTATTTCAGAAAATGCCAGCTCTTGCCTGGAAGGTGAGTACACAGTTACGAAATCCCAAGAAGAGACTTGCCAGCTGAAATTTGCAGATTTGTGGAAAATCAATGGACACAGAATGAATAAATAGAATTTGAAGTATAAGAATTTATATTAATATTTATTAATGTACATGTCTATCAAAATATGCTATTTCAGTGCAATTGGCTCATGTTAGTCTGATCACTTGACTCGTTATCATTTCCAGCCTACCCCTCTAATACTTTGTGCTTGAGGCAGTCATTTACAGCTTGGGCAACAAGGAATGGCCCTCTGCCACATCAGAATTGTGATTTACTCTCACTTTGCATGAGTGGAAATAATTTCACTTGCTGGGAAATAACCTGAGAGGATTTGGGAGTCCAGAAAGTAAAATAGCCATAGGCTAAGGAAACTTTTTTACCCTGATATAATAATTTGGGCTGATATTCACTCCATACCATAGTCCATAAACAGACAAAATTTCTGCTGCTTCTCTGTAGCTTTCCTGCTGCTACTTGTACACTACCATTCAAGTCCCATGCAGTGTCCTGTGTGGTTCTTATGGTTGCCAGTTTGTAGAATATTTTTGAGTGTATGTTTTGTTAATAGCACACTGATCAGTCATTTTCTGTTATTTTTGGATTTGTTACTGGCTGACGCTGTAGTGATACTTAAGCCTGGGTTCTGCCCCTTCAACATAATGCAAGCAGAGGCTCTTTGCTTGCTCTAATCACCCCTTCTGGTCCATATTTTGTGTTTACTCCAGTTACCTTCGCCACTGTTCTCTCCATCCCATTTTCCCAAGTCCAAAGCTGTGTAGCATGATAATGATACGTTTTCTACTGCAGTTCAGTCTATTTTCTTTGTGTGGCTGTTCCAGAGCTGGAAGCAGCCCAGATTGTCTGCTTGCAATGGCTTTGTGTTCTTGGCTTCTTTGCTTCAGTAGGATGCCTCCCTGGTTTGAGCTTCTTTTAGCTGATTCCTTGGTTTGATGGTAATTTTTTTCCTGGGCTGCAGTTGTCTTTTCTGAAGAGACCAAGCAAAATCCTGGCTTTCTGTCTACTGGAAGGAGATAACTGCAGTATTTCAATGCTCTTGAGCAGGGAATCCATATTTTCCCCTCTTGCCTTTGCTGTTTAGTCTCTTGGCTTTCTCTACTCCCAATTCTGCCTTAATGTGGATAAACTTGTCTGTGGATAAACAAGAATTGACACCACAATGCTTTCATGTTTCACCACATCCTGATTGTGTCTACTTTAGTCTTGTGTCTGAAATCAACTCAACAGCTGTGCTACCTATGGCAAACTGCTGTTGCTGCAACAGTCCATCCTTGAACATCTCCAGATCTCCCAGCTTAGAAAAACTGGTGCAAGTAACCTATGAGCTGACAATTCATGCAGAGTTGTAAAGTGGATTCAAGTCCAAGTCCTCGGTGTTCCTAAGTTTTTTCTTTGGTTGGTTGTTTTTGCCATTGACAGTCTTAATTCCATAATAGTTTTCGATGACTCCCATGACTTATTTCTCACTAGTGTCCTGGGCTATATGGGATGATTGTTTCTAGCTCTAGCTTGCTGGTTTTTAGTCCATTACCTCATATGCAATGCAGCATAAACCCCATAGTTCTCCCTCCTGCATCACATTAAGTTTTCCTCCCATTTTACTGTGATTAAATCCATAGCTTATACTTCCCAGCACTGGTCGGCTCTCTTGCACGTCAGCTACTGCGAGCTTTATGCAGTACTTGCTCTTGTGTTTTCTGAGTCTCCTGTTGACCTCTTACATTTGCCCATTGGCCTCAACACAGCTCTATCGTCTATTGGCAGCTCTTGCTCACAAGTATTATGGTCTGCTGTTACTGCCTTGTCAGTGTTGTAGGGATAACATTGCAGCTGGCTATTCAATCCTGCTGGAACAGAATTGGCCATTGACCTAACAGCATAGCTGCCAACATGGTGATTGAATTGTTGGCAGTTCTTTCCTCTAATGTCTACACATTGATGGCCCTTGGATTTACTGAAGTCACATTGTGTAGCTGTGTTTAATTGGAAATCTGTATGTCTTCAATAACTGCATACATTGCTTTCTCTCTTATATACATGGTTGCATTTTTCAAAATCAGAAGATAGTGATTTTCAGCACATGACATGCCTGTCTTTCTTTAGCCTCCTGCACCCCATCCTCCCTCTATGTATCCTGAACCTAAATGCCCATGCATTGGTTCTGCTTCTTGTTTTCTTTTTACCTTGGGCTTCACTACTTGTTCTGACTGTGGTGTTCTGACTTCTTCACTGTCAGATCACTTTCCTTTGCTGTTTGCAGCCATTTCTCCAAGGTCAGGTGTAATTCAGGCCTCACTCCTACAGGATAGAATCAATTGTCCCAAACATTTCTATGACTGGGAGTCTCTGACGCCTGTAGAGTTACATGCTGATTGCATAAATGTCTCACTTACTGCAAGACACGGGGCCCCTCAGCACTTCATTGTTCAGTAATAACCAACCACTCTGTTCTATTTCTTGATTCTGGCTATATGATGAAAAGGTATTTCTCTCCAGGCTTTTTTCCTTTTTTTCTCCCTTTCATTTTTTTCTTTTTTTTTATTTTTCATTTTATATAGGTACTTACTAAACACTCTCATTAGCTTTTACTGGATTTGAGGCATTATTCCTGTCAAGTCTGTCTCATAGACCTTTCATTTCTTCCCACAATTACATTGTAAAAGTTCTCATCATAATTCCTGACAGCTGTTAATACAAATTGTTCTTTCTTTCACTGTCTCTGTGTTTGTGCAAGTTTTATGTAGAAAACTGCTTTCCTCCGGTTGCCAAACAGAATCTCCATCTGGCTGCCTTACTTAGATGGTCTGTGCTGCTACTCTCGCTGTTCTTTGCTAAATTTCTCTGTTATTTGTATCAATTGTTAGGTCATAAGAATTCTCATTTTTCAAACTGAACTGACTTTTTATTCACATAAACGCTTGCAAAAAATACCACAATTTGTGGGATCCATGTGAAAATGTACTGATTGCCTTATATTTTCACCAAACTTTTAAAGATCCACTTTACTCTCTTTTGCATTCAGTGTTTGGCCAATGTGGTGGACAAATGATTCAATGATATGTGAGGCAGTGGAAAACTTTATTTAATTTCTGCAGTGGAAACTAATTAATTAAGATTGTCATCCACCATCACGTCTGTGTTTTCTGGGTACTCATCAGTCTTTTGCTGTTGACCATCTTACAACTATTCATATCTTTAATGTTTCCTTTTCATACATGGGTCAAGTAATAATTTTATAGTAATCTGGACCTCTAATTCTCTACAGTCCACTCCAGTCTTGTTTTTTGCACAAAGTTGTGGTACAGACATGTTTATTGTAGGGAATGAGAGCTTAACCGAAAAACAAGATTCGGCTGATTAAAGCTGCAGCTGTCAAGAATTTAGTCGTGGAAATTAAGAATTGTAGTCCTGGGAATCTTGGCTCAGCTACAGCCTAAAACTCAGGTTACGAACAGGATTTTAATATATTACTTCTTAATCTTAGTCTGCTAAGTGCCTACACAGCCTATCTTTGTATGCTGAGGTTTGTCTCTTTTCCAAATTGGAACAACAACCTTCTGCCTGTGCCGTGTCAGGAGAAAGTATCCAGGTTTCAGCAAGGCTGTCCTAGTAGGTGCTGCTACTGTGCACTTAACAGGCATTTATCAAATCTTACTGAAAAGAACCACACAGCTGGTTTTTTTCAGATGAAGTGTTGGAAGAGCACAGAGGAGGGATAGTTTATCTTTTTTACATAGAACTTTGTTGTTAGAGTTTATCTTTTTTACATAGAACTTTGTTGTTAGAGTTTTCAGCTATTTGAAGTGTGAGATCCTCTGCCTGAGTGGCTCCAGCCTGTATGTCCCGTTTTGGATGTTGAAGAGCCTTTTCCCTTTATCCTTTAAGATTCTGACTTGCCTGCAGTGTGGGATTCATTGGACAAAGAGCACCAGAAGACCCACTGACCAGGTGATTAAAGTGGTTCTCTTTGACTGGGGAGTCTTGAGTTCTCATTCTTGATCCTAGACCTCTTTATGTATTTTGAATTAACCAGTTGCTGGTTAGAGCTCTGAGTCCTTCAAATGCCACTGGATGCTTGTTTCATTGTATTTTTCAGTAGTATATCTGTCCAACAGTGGCAGGTGATAAACTGTATCTGTCAGATCAAAAACTAAATAAATGTAAATATCCCTCAGGCCAGGGAAAATTCTTAGTTTACCTTGCTATTTTTGCAGTAATAAAAACACCTTGAAAAATCAGCACTTCAGCTTCAAGAGGAATTTGATACAGGAAAAATGCACATGGAGGAGATGTGTGCAGAAGAAATTTATTTCTATCGGTGGCTCTCTAAATTTCCCATTTGTTTAACTTTTATCACCAATATACCTTTAAAAAGTCTTCTCTCCACACCTAATTTGAGAATCTTTAGTCGGATCTTTGTCACTTTAGTGTGTTGCAAGTGGAAATTGGAGAGAAATCACAAATGCAGCATTGTATGAACGCAGCAAATAACCTCTGGTGAATTGCTTTGATTTGACTACACTGTCGCTGATGTCTGTGACCTTGGGCAAATCCTGGAGGCTTTGTGTATCCCTTGCTACTTGTGAAATAGAAAGAATATACTTTGTAAAGGGTGTTGAGAGTTAGGGAGTAAGGTAGTGAGTTACTTCACTCTTCTCCAATTACTAGTTCTGTTACATAGTCTCTGGTATTTTTGAAAGGCAATCCAGGTTTAGTATCACGCCTAAACTAGAGCACCAGAGTTGTGGGTTCTGTCCCTGGATGGGCATTCACTTGGGAGTTGGACTCAATGATCCTTGTGGGTCCCTTCCAACTCAGAATATTCTGTGATTCTGTGATATGACTGGTTGTATTTAGACTCTGTACTTGCAGGGAGCAGCTCAGCTTGGCCTCCAAGTACAGGCATACTTCCTCCTTTGTGCTTAGACAACAGTCCCTTGCCCTTAAGAGAAGGCAGAAGCATTGATTGTTACAAAGGATTAAAAATCTGTAGAGTCCCACTCTTGTTTGTTTTATCTGCATATATACAGGTACAGGCATTAGCAACAAGAACAAATGTGGTGGAAATGTCAGAGCATAATAGTGATGAACTTGATGCTCCATCATGGTGTGTGTACTGCCTCAGACAGTTTGGGCAGACTGACTTAGGTTGTCTTCTGCAGACCTCTGCCTTAATTCAGTTTATTGAGATGTGAAGGATGTTTTATATTCTTACTGACATTTAATGTTAATACATTGCAAAAACACAAGACTAAGCTACTTTTGGGGTAGGGTTTATGCATAGATATACACATTCGGGTCCGAGCAATGATTAACATTTATTTCAAATCAAATGTATTCTCTCTTTCTGCTGTGATGTTGTTATTGCCTTATGTTCCTCTCCCATCTCTGTTATGTTTGGCTATTATAATCTTATGCACATTAAGGTAGTAATAACCTCTGTATTACCAGTTTTTATGCTTTTGAGAGTATGTCAGTGTATAGTGAACTTTCTCCCGTCTTACAGACATAACCTTACAGTCATGTGTTTATTAGAAAACCTAATATTCACGTACAATATTTTTAAATGCAAATGTCCATGATGATTATGAAGGAACTTGAAAATGGGAATCTCATTAATTTGAAAAGTAAGTGGCAAATAAAAGCACTGAGAGTAAATAAGTATTAGACCTCATTGTTTTTAGATTGCATGCATTATTTAGGGAAGTTGAGCATGGGAATTAATTCATACCTGCTAAAAACTTGCAGTCTTGACTTTCTGGTGTATGTTTTTATCATGTGTTCAGTGACACCTCAGGGTACTACTTGGAAGTATAATCATAGAAGGCCTCAGAGACCAAATCCAAACTTGACTGATCACCACCATGCAACTAAACTGTAGTGCCAAGTTCTGTGTCCAGTAATTTCTTGAACATTTCCAGGGATGATAGGTTATTCCACCACCTCCCTGAACAGTCCATTCCAATGCTTGACAACACTTGCAGTGAAGAAATTCTTCCTGAATGTGCAGTATGAACCTTCCCTGGCACAGCTTGAAGTCATTTTCTCTTGAGCTGTCACTGTTTACCTGGGAGAAGAGGCTGAGCCCCACCTTGATACAACCTCTTATCCAGACTAAACATTCCCAGCTCATTCAGCTGCTCCTTATATGACTTACTCTCTGGACCCTTCACCATCTCTGTTGCCCTTCTCTGGACACACTTGAGCACCTCAATGTCTTTCTTGTAGTGAGGGGCCTAAAACTGGACACAGGACTCGAGATATGTGTGGCCTTACCAGTGCTGAGTACAGAGGGACAACCATTTCCCTGCTCCTACTGGCCACACTTTGTGATACAGCCCAGGATGCCATTTATCTTCTTGGCCACCTGGGCAGACACACTGGCTCATTTTCAGCTGCTGTCAACCGCCTCCCCCCCTGCCCCCGGTCCTTTTCCAGTGAGCTGCTCTGCAGCAACTCTGTGCCCAACCTGTAGCACTGCAGGGCATTGTTGTGACCCAGGTGCAGGATCCGGCACTTCACCCTGTTGAACCTCATATAATTGTCCTCAGACCATGGATACAGCCTGTGCAGTTCCCTCTGCACAGCCTTCCTGCCCTCCAGCAGATAAACACTCCCACCCAACTTGGTGTCATCTGTGATCTGACTGAGGGTTCACTTGATCCCCTCATCCAGATATTTGATAAAGATTCTAAAAAGGACTGGACCAAACACTGGTGACTAGATGCCAACTGGATGTAGCACCATTCATCACCATTCTCTGGGCTCACCCACCCAGCCAGTTCTTAAGTGATGAGTGCACCTTCTTCAAAAGGTCTCTATTTTTTCCCCTCAGTTCCAATGACAGCTCTCTGCTCAGCGAGGCCAGTTTTCTTCCCCAACATCTTCTCTTTTTGCACATAGGGATGGCCACTCCTGTGCCTTTAAGATTTCATTTACTAGCTATGTCCAGCTTTCCTCGACCCCTTTGTTCTTAAGGACTTTTCCCAAAGTAGTCTCTGAACCAATGTTACAATAAAGAGTAATGGGTACAAATTGAAAGAGGAGAATTTAGGCTAGATACTAGGAGAAATTCTTTACTGTGAGGGTGATAAGACACTGGAATAGGTTGCCCAGGGAGGCTGTGGATGCCCCAACCCTGGCAGTGTTCAAGGCCAGGTTGAGTAAGGCCTTGGGCAACCTGGTCTAGTGGAAGGTGTCCCTGTCCAAGACAGGGGCTGTTGGGACTAAATGATCAATAAGGTCTATTCCAACCATTTAAGGTTCTATGATTCTGTGCACACACAGATGGAAGAAAACACTGGTATATAATTTTTAAGTTTTTCTCCAACTGGAAAAACCTCATATGAAAACACTCCTTATTGGAAACACAATAAATCTTCAGTGGAGTTCTAAAACTTAACTGCAGCAAGTGCTACCAAAAAGATTCTCAAGTATCTTCACATTAATTCCAGGTTATTGCATAACGTACTAGACATATGGCACAGCATTAGCAGAATTTTTAAAAGTGCAGTTAGGCAGAAAGTGATACTTTATCTACATTTCCCCATATTTGCAAGGAAATGTTCACCCAGCCTGAGAAGATACCAATTCAGGTTGAGTAGTTCCTGTGAACCCCAGTCAAAAAAACAGAAGTGTGACTTTGTCTGGTACCATGCAAACCCTGCAAGAAGTTCTATTTGAGGTGCTCCAGCATGGAAGTATGTACAGCAGTGGCCTTCTCTGCTAGGGTAACAGCATGTATGGGAAAATCCATGCCCTGAAATAGGATCTTTTGTGCAGGAATGAGCCTTGATGGGGATACTGCCATCTTTAACAGGTTCCTTGGTTGTCAGATGCCAATTGATGTTTTATTTTAGCCTCTTAAAATGCACTCTCAATTGAAACTCATTTTAAAAGCTACCACTGTCATAAGGAATAGTATTTCAAAAGTACTTCACACCGGGTGGAGTGCCTGGTTGTCTGCTTGCGTTAGTGAGATGCGGGTTTTTATATAGGACTGAGGATCAATTTTAGTTTTAGTTAACTGCCAAAGCTCAAATAATGCAGAATGTCATTTCAAATATCTAAACCCTTTAAATTAGAGTGAAGAGCTAAAATTGCGTCTCAGTCTCCTGCTTGTGAAAATAGTGTAGAAAAACAAACAAATCATGTCGAGTTAAGGACATTTCTATTGCAACACATTGATCTAAATGTGACTGTTGCATAGGGTCTGTGTGACTTCTGATGATGACTGAGTTATTAAATAGTTTATTATGCTTTTGTTTTAAATATTTTACTCCCGCTCAAAAATGAGTGCAGCCAACCAACGTTTAATGCAATACATCATTGACGAGGTAGAAACATTTAAACATTCTGATCTGCTGCAGACTGTGGAGAGCTTTGTTTAAGGCTGTATTTAACCCTAGTGATTCTTTTAAAACTCTCTATATTCAGTGCACTCTCAGAACATTTTGCCGGTGTGAACAGAAGTGCTCCAAGCCAAGTCTCATTGTTGTCCTGGTAGTGGAGAAGTTCTGTTGGGCCTGTCCTCCGGAAGAGGACAGATGTCTAGACAGAAGTCTGTTATACTGCACGAGCCATACCTAACTTGCACCAGTATTTTTTGTTATATACTACCGAGAAACAATATGAGTTTTCAATTGCAAAACTCATTATTCTTACGAAGTTTGCATGTGCAGAGAGAGAACGGGTTTTTTGCATCACTGGACAATCAGACTCTCCAGCTTTTTCACAGAAGCAGTTGCTTTTTGTCTGAACTTTAACACTTTTCAGGCCCCCAGGAACTTTGAAAACTGTCCAACAGCTCAGCCATTTTAAAGCCTCTGAAATGGTGAGGTGGAGATTATTTCTACCTTTGCTCTGTTCATTTGCATTTCTGAGATTCTGTTACTCAGAAGAGAGTTGCTAAAACACAGTAAACAAAACCACTTCTGCTGTTCTGTGCTGTGGTCCAAAATTTCTCTTGCCCTGTACTGTTGCTGTTGAAGCTTTTTAAACTCGATTAAATTTTGAGGGCAGTACAGATCTATGGGAATAGACAGGCCTATCTGTTCTCTGGGGAAGACAAAAGCTATGGCTACAAAATCATTTGTACTCGTCTATGAACTATTGGATCGTGCAGCAAGATTAGCTGGATCTAATTTAGATTTTGGCACATGCCCACTTTTCTGTCAGCTCTTCCAAGGCTGCTGTGGAAGGAAAAACTATACCTGATCTCACCAGAAGCCTGCTGGTACAACCTCAGCTTGTCCCTACTTCTGCAATGGATTAAGCCCATCAGAATGAGCTTCTATTGGACAATCTTCTTTGTCATGTGGCTAGAATATTTTTGATCTGGTGCTGTGAGCCTTACTGACAGGATTTCTGTATTACTGAGCTGTGGTCTGAGCAAAGAAAATGTGAGATTTAGAATTTCTTTACTACTTAGTTCTGCTTGGAAATAGCAAGAGGGCAAGGACACATTTATGCAGCTTTTGTTGCAACAGGAATTACAATAAAACAAGGTCTCCTAAAAAAAAACAGACATGAAAATTTCAGATTTAAATTAATAAATCTAACTTATAATTTTCATAAAATAAGTTACATAGAAGGCATATACAGCTTGTCACAGATGTTGATGGCAAGTGAACTCCTGAGCTCAGTGCACTCCCTAATCCCACTGCTCAGGCTGTCGGTTGCACGTTTCACAAGCTGGTAAAACCTTGCTTACTGCTTTTTTCTGGGAGATTGACCACAGAGAGTGTAAAGAACCCTTACAGAGGAGAAACAATTAATTTCTTAAGGCTTTGAAATCTATTCCATGTTTTACTTTCATAAAGCATTTCACTTGATTATAATACTTTAGGTCAGGGGTCTTGCCAAACTAGCTTTTTGGTTGCTTGGTTGCTTGCTGTTTAGTTTGGTTTTTATGTTTTTTAAATAAGAGACCACAGTGATGGTAATTTACTTTCAAATTTCAAAGTAGCAGAGACTACTGTATGCTAAGAAAGATGTCGCTCTTCAGCCCAGCAACCTGAGTAGGCTTTTGCTAAAAAGGAGTTGGTAGCAAACTCTGTCTTAATTCTGCCAGTCTGCACTTCAATAATGGATTCATGTAGTAAACGTCTGATTGTTGATGATCTACTTTATCACTAGGCAAGATTTAGTGATTAAAAAAATAAAAGTGTTTTCTAGAAATAAAAAACAAAAGATACAATACCAAAACATATCCCTGGCATTATGCTTAGCCATAGGGATTTTCCTTATCTGTTCCAAGTAAGTCAGCTAATTAACTCTTATTTTCTGTGCTCTGGAGACTTGTCAGAGCTAGAGCTCCTCCTTTCCTTTTGTTTTTACAAAGCAACCTGCTTTCTTTTTCATATAAGGTAGAATCGTCTAGCCTTGATCAGTCAGCTCTTTACAAGACCGCATTTCTTTGCTACTTGTGATTTGGCACTGGGACATCACAGTATTAAATAATACCTTCCTAATAATGCTCTTCCTAAGGGTCCTTAATTAATGCTTTTATGGCATATCTGGATTGGATTGTATTCCTGGCTTTAAGCTTTAAGTTTTCAATCCAAATTTACAGCCTTTTTAAAAAGATGCTGATAGGACTTTAGAAAATATATTATGAGACATATTAGCAGCATGCAGTAATCTTAAAATTTGTAATACTTATCTCACCAGAGGCTTTCCTCGGGAATATAAGTGTATGTGTATATATGCAGATAAAAATTAGATTTTTAGTGAGTGTTTAGGGCTAGTAAACTACTACTGCCCAGCCTTTTATTTCCTTCCACTTACACTCTGGTAGTTTTGGCAGACTTTCCATTGCAAGACTCTAGTGCTATGCTGTATGTCCTGACACTTATTTTAGGAACTACTAGCCTATTTTCTGACACAATACCTTACTTCAAATGCAGCAGGTGTTGACTGTATCTGTCATACCAATTCTTATTGCTCAGAAGAGATACAATTTTAAGGACATACCCCTGGTTTGTCTCACATGTCACCTTAAAACTGATGTCTCCATTAAATTGCTTCAAACCCCTGAGTTCTGTAGCCTATCAATGAAAAAAGTAAAGGAAACTTAAATATATCCTTCCTTAAAGAACACCTCTATGAATTTTGGAAGCTGTGCTTAGGGGGAAAAGAAGTCTCCTCTCTCAGATTGAAATTGCATGGAATTTTTTTCCCTGCCTTTCTTAAATGCTTTATCCCAGAGGACCAAACACCATCAGTGATGGGCTCAACCTTGGCCAGTGGCTTATCTGTCTTGGCGCCAGCTGGCACTGGCTGTGCTGGACATGAGGGAAACTTCTGGCAGCTTCTCACTGAAACCACTTCTGCAGCCCCTCCACTAGCAAACCCTTGCCAAACAAACCCAGTACAGTCCATTTTACAGTCTTGTTCTTTTCTGTCGTAAGATCTCACAACCCCCTGCCCCCCATCTTTGATATTTTGGATTGGAGAATTGGTGTATGTTAAACGATTTGAAGTGTTGTGATGGTTTTGTTGAGCCTTTTTCTGCAGTATGTACATGAGTGAGAGAGTTAACTATGTCAGCTGTGAAGCAGTAGTTCAACTGTGAGGTGTTTTCTTCTCTGGAGCTCCCTGTCATTGGATTGCTGTGGATTAGTTCAGTATTAGGGTTTCACTGTGCATTAATCAGGCTATACATTTTTGGGCAAGACAGGAGGATTTCTGAAATTTTGTTTTGGTGGTAATTCCATTAGCCAGAAGTATCCAGAGCAACATGAGCTAAATTGAAGTTAGTTAGTTAGTTAGTGGCTTGTTTTAACGCAGTGCTTGTTCCACTGGGCCTGTTGGCCTTTGTCCTTCTGCAGGAGCTGGGGGCTACTGCTTGTGCTGGGCTAGGAGAGGCACACAAACTGTGCCAGGGGAGTGAGCTGACAGTAGCCTGTTAGGCTGTGATTAGTTGCCTAATTTTTGCTTTTCCTTGTGTACTGATGAGAAGGGGAGGGAGCTCTAATTTCTCCTTTCTCCCCTAGTATATGTTTGCTTTTTGGTAGGTGCCCTTCTTTCCTGACTTATTTCTTGATGAATTATTTGGCCACAAAGACAGCACAATGCAGTGCCTTGCCCTCATTTCACTTCCAAGCCTGATGTGATGGAGTGAATCAAAAGAGATTATCGAAGCCGTTTATCCGTGGTAAAGGGTCCTTATAGATGAATGTGTACATTTAAGATCTCTGAGAATAAAACTCGGAGGAAGATTAAATGACATCACTAAATTAGCTGGTAACAGGAATACGTCAGGGAAAGCTGGTGTCTTGCCAGCTGTGAAGTTTACTGATTTGTTTGCAAAGCAGCCTTTCTAGATCTTTGAAAAACTATTGAAAAATCTACTCCTGTGTAGGAGGCTTTTAGGAAGGGTTGGTCCTATCAATACATCCTGGAGTTTTTTCCTTGGATTTGTTACTAAAAGCAGTGAGACTTTTAAGTGCAACTAATTGTCAGGCCAGAGAAACTCAGCAAGAATTCAGAGGACTCGTGTTGTTTGACTAAGTAATTAGGCCTGATATTTGCCCTGAGTTCTGCAAATACCACAGTCTGTTACTGGTGCACTAGATTCACATAAGGACTCTAAGGAATTTATTTTAATGTTCCAAGTATTGATTGAATAGTAATCTGAGTTTCTCTAATGGTGACAAGTTTGCAAAATTATCTCTGATAATGTGCTAGTTCAGATTCTGGAAAGAATAATAGATTTTGTGGCCTGAATTGGATCATTATGATAATCTAATCAGAGCTTCTATGCAGCAGAAGCCCACAGCAGACTGGTAGAGCATCTGTGCTAGTTTGGCTGGCAAGTTTTACTTGCAGAGTGTATTGTCTTTTGCCTTACATATGACTGGAATGCTTCCTGAGCATTTTTCTGCTCTGTATTGTACTGGGCCCCAGCATATGACAGGTTTCTGGTCCATGCCAGTGACTCAAAGAATTTGACAAACAAGGACTCATCTGGAAGGTCCTTTCCTTTCATTTTTCACAGGTTCACAGGTTATTCCAAGTTGGAAGGGACCCCAGTTTTCCATGATCTTCTGCCTATTTGTTCATTCTGCTGGAGAGTTGTTTTAACCTCCTATTGGGAGTCAAGCTGATAATCCCAGAGAAGCTTAAAAAAGGATAAACATTACAGATAAACATCTTAAAATTTTATCAAAGTCCTGATTTGATAAAACTTTAACCAAGGTCTTGGGGTTTGGACTGAGGTTCCTCTTTAGGAAACTTTGATTTGTAGTTTAGGAATGGTAGAAAGAACAGTCTTGATAGAGAGGGGGAAACTAAAAACAGGTGGAAACCTTGGGTTTTGTGATTGAGGCACTTTAGAAGAAGAAATTGGATGTCTTAAAACTCCTTATAAGAGAGAGTATATATAATCCTTCTTGTGTGATAGCCTTACATAAGCAGTTTGCTTCTTGGAAGCTGTCTAGATAGGGTCATTGTGTCTTTTTTTTTGATCTCAAAGGAAAATAATTGTCTGGAACTGAATGCAGTAAGGCCTGATAAGGAAACACAGAAAATTCATAGTCATGGAATGACTTGATTTGGTGGGAACCTTTAAAGATTGTCTGGTCCTAGTCCCCTTCCATGGGTAGGGCGTCTTTCACAGGATCAGGTTGCTCAAAACTCCATCCAACTTGACCTTGAACATTTTCAGGAATGAGGCATCCATCCACAGCTTCTCTGGACAACATGTTCCAGTGTCTTACTACTCTCATTGTCAAAAATTTCTTCATTATGGCCAATCTAGACCTACCCTCTTTCAGTCTGAAACCATTGCCCCTTGTCGTGTCACTAGAAATCTTGGTAAAAAAGTCTTCATTTCTTATAAGCCCCCTATGAAAGGCTTCAGTAAAGCCTTCCTTAACCACCTTCTTCTCCAGGCTGAACCACCCCAAGTCTTTCAGCCTGTCTTCACAAAGGAGGTGTTTCAGCCCTTTGTCCTCTCCTCTGGACCTGCTTTAATAGGTCTGACCCCAGAGCTGAGCACAGTGCTCTAGATGAGGTCTCACGAGCGTGGAGTAGAGGGGGAGAATCACCTCCCTCGACCTGCTGACTCTGCTTCCTGTCATGCAGCCCAGGATATGGTTGGTTTGCTGGGCTGTGAGCACACATTGCCAGATCATGTCCAATTTTTCACCTGCCAGTGTCTCCAGGTCTCCTGCCTAGGGCTTCTCTCAATGAATTGCTCCCAATCCATGTGCACTCGGATCTTGCACTTGGACTTGTAAACATTGTAAACATTCATGAGGTCTACACAGGCCTATTCCTCAATCCTGTCAAGGATCAGAGTTAGTAAAGGTTATGTCAGAGCAGGTGAAAAGCTGCATGAATCGTGACCTTTCATCTTAAAATAGAAGCAAACTCCAGGTCTGCTCTTTGGAAAATTTTGATCATACCCTGATCTCTACATTCAGGACACAATGTTATTAGTGTTATTAAATGGAAAACACCTACTTAACGCAAAGCATACTGTAATACTAAAGGGAAGTTTAGCTCCCAGATATAGCTAGTGGGCAATTTTATTTTGTCAGTTGATTTCTCTCTAGCTCTTTGCAGTTTTTCCCAATTTGCTATGCAGTGCAAGTATTATGAATTTCTGATTGATGCCACCAGACCTGTTTTTTGCATTATTTTCTGAATAGCTTCTTTCAGCTCTAGCTTTGAAATAGTCTCAGAGATGTAGTTTTGCAATATAAACTGATTCGCTTATACTGCTTAAGGCAACACAGCGTTCCTGCACATCCAAGCAGCTTTACTCCTCTACCATTTGCCAACAGCACTTCTCTTCTTCCGGGCCTTTTTGGGGTAGAATATGTCATTCAAAAACAGGGCAACCTAGCTGTGCGATTATGTGAGTATCTTCAGTCACACATCACAACCTCCCCATTGATTCGGTGCTTGTTCCTCCGAGGTGATTAACAAACTAATTTATTCTTCTAATTGCCAGAGAACATGACCCTGACCAGGAGAATTACCATAGATTTGATACAGGACAATGTGCGGGATTTCTTCTGTGACTCGCTTGTTAGAGATCCTCTGAGCTGTTGACAGTCTGCACAATCAGAGGAGCAATTCTCTCTTGAAATGTCTTCCCAGCGCTGGTGCTCTCTGTGAGGAACAGCAGGAGCTCTTTCACAGGGAGCAGAGGTGAAGCATTTCCTTTGGAGTGCTTATCTTGATTGATGATCCACAGAAGTGTTCAAGGTGTCCTCAGTTAACCCCAGCTCTGGAGTTGAGATTGGTTTCCAAATGCTGGGATTTATGGGCTTACCTCTATCCTTAGGCACTTTCTTTTTACTTCTTATCTAAGATTCTATGATCTCCTGCTTATATCATGTGCAGAAATCAGAAATTCTCCTTTACAAAAGTCACCATAATGGGAAAGGTGTTAGAAATGTGGTTAGGTAGGCAGAAGTTCTTGACTGTGAAAGTAATAAACCCTCTTCCACCTGAAAAACTCTTCTGTATTATCTCTTTATCCTTGCAGGGGAAGATAATTTTGGTGATTATCAGTGCTGTGGATTTCCTGAGGTTCAATTTTCATGGAAGAGTTTAGCAAGGAATAAAAGGGTCATGACATATAACTTCATGTCTCCTAGCTCCATAAAAACATAGTTTGCCAGTTATCTTTCAGGATAAATCAGTATTTTGGAAGGAGAACTAAACTAGATTTTACCTACCTGAGTGACAATTAGACACTTCACACATTTGGTTCTTTAAAATACAGCTGTGTTTTGAGAATAACAAAGTACTGTGACTTTCCCAGAGCCCTTAGAGGTGGAGTATCTTCTTGGATATGAGGACTGTTTACTCTTGGAGGGCCTCCAGGAAGGATAGTCAAGAATACTGGACTGCAAAAGATAGTTTGATAATGAACAGGTACACTTCTTCAGAGTTGTCTGAGATAAAACACGGGCAAGTCCTCATTCGTGAATTTACTGTTCAGATCTTGCAAGTTCCAGTCTAACATTCTGAAATTAGAGAAGCTTTATGTCTGAAAAAATGAAATTTGTGTGGAAGATACTTGCTTGAGCAATGATGTGGCACAGTTGGAGATCACCAGTGTTTTGACACTGAATATAATTTTAGAAGACTTAGAAGAAGGTAGTTTCAGAGCATTTTCAGTTTAGTTTAACTTCTATGTCATTGGACTTATTGTTGGGATAATTCTGTGAGCGTTTCCTCAGATCCAGCTCATGTGTAAAATATTGAATGTTATTAGGGCTTTTGTCTAGAGGTGGATTGAGAGCTAAAAAGAGCCCCAGATTCTCAATATTCCTTATTTCATGCTGTTGCATTCATGAGCTAAGAAGTGCATCTTACCCCAGGGGACGCAGTAACAAGCTGAGTAGAAAACCCAACCTTTTGGGAAAGCTTGTCTGACTCAGTGAGAATTTTGGTACAGTGAGATGAATCTACTCAGCCACTTCTTCCATTGTTTTTAAACAGACTGCTGTATTCAGCAGCTTGCTGGAATGCTTTTCATGTTACCTGTATTTAAGAACTGCTGGATTGAATTTAAGATCAATCTGGCCCCAGCTGCAGGGTTCTGCAGGAGTTCATCTGTCTTCCTGTGCTTAGGGAAGCAAGTGGTGTCGTACACAAATACATTCCTTCCACTGCCATCAAAGAGACAATCTGCAGGCATAAATGAAACATGGAGGACAATAGTAAGTGGCAAAAAGAGACCCAGAACATTAAAATCTTGTAATCCAAAATCTGTTTTACTTTTTCAGGGCTGGGCCTATTCTCATTTAATGTAGTGAGTGTAAAAACAGGAGGAATAATGCTATTGAAGTCATCAGAAGTGATGCCTGTTGAAGTGAGAATAGAATCAGAGTATAATCAAGTGAGAGATACATAGTATAATGAAAGTCATCTTTAAAACACCTCCTCTGACACATGGTGATTTGACGGCTCTGAAGGTTTTATGTGGAATTGTGTCATTGCAAGTGTGCATAATTTCCACAGAGCAGAAAGATTTTTTTCTGTATACTTAAGCCCTGCAATCTTCTGTCAGGATCAGGATCTGAAAGCCAGGCTGTGTGTGTTCTATATTGTTTATTCAGAGGGAAAACATAACAAGCAGAAAACAAAGCTCACCAACACTGACAAGGAAAAGGGAAATATAGTGCTAAAGGGGAGCACAACATTTTACTTAATTCATTGTTCAGCTGCAATCCAAGATCGTGTCTGCCTTAGTCACTCTTGGAATGTGTCTGATTAATGTCTTGAAAATTATAACGAGGTAGGTTTTACATCTTCCTGGATGACGTTGCAGCATCTTTAGAAAGGTTTTTCCTCTGTTACCTTCTTCTGTTATGTCCACCACAGACACAGCAATTACACAGAATCACAGAATACTACGAGTTGGAAGGGACCCACAAGGATCATCTAGTCCAACTCACCATCTAACGCCCATACAGAGACCAAACGCACATTCCAGAGTGGTGAACATTATCCTAGTTCCCTCACAGGCCACTCCGAGCCAGAAGGGACCCGCAGGACCATCCAGCCCAATGCCCCCCAGCTAGACCATGTCACTAAGGTCCTCATCGAGTCTTCTCTTAAACACCTCCAGGGACGGCAACTCCACCACCTCCCTGGGCAGTCCATTCCAATGAGCGACCACTCTCTCTGTGAAATTGTTGCTGCGTCCTTTATAACGATCTCAATTACTTTTCCTTCTGCATGGATCTCCTTTATTTTCTCCATGCAGTCTCCAAACTGGTGAGCATTTTGTATCTCAAGATGGACACAGAACCCTGCATGCTAAGACAAGTAAAAATCTTACTGGAATATTGAAAGCTTTTCTCTCCTTCACTGGTCCTAGCATAGTACTTGCACTTCCCAAAATGTGGTGTTATTGTCTAGTACTGAGTTCAAGAATTGTTTTTAGTACAGGAGCTTTTCCCTCAAAACTTCCACCTACCCATGAATTCCTCAACCCATATTTGTATACTTCATTATTCTCGTTGAAATGTAGTTTTTTGTCCTTACTGCATTATTTTTTTTTGTCTCCAGTTTAAAATCGGTCTGCATTTTGCTAGTGCTATAATGTGTTGGTCACCTTATTCCAAAATAAGACATACCTGTTCACTGTAATGAGCTGGATTAATATTACAGGTGATGCACTCATATCTGTTGACTTTGTAGTGGGCAGGAGAAGTGCAGCTGTGCCCTTGTCATGACAGAGTAAATTCTGATTGCATAATGTAGGTCTGTCTGATCTGGGATGTTAACATTACCTTTCCAAGCCAAAGCTTTGTGGTCCATTAATGTAAACTGCAGAGTAAGACAAGCAATCTGCTCATCTCCTGATATAGAGGTATTCATCGCTTTGCAGAATTATATTTTATAAATAATGAGATACTACAGCATTTTCCAAACGTCTATTAATATCCAGGAGATACAAGTGCTAGTGATAAAAATCACTGCAGCATTACCAGTTTCTTCATAGGGAGAATGTTGCTGTCAGTCTCAGGCTGAAGGCAAAGCAGAAGAAACGTATTTTTTTTTCTGTAATGCTTTTACCCTCCAAAGAAATCAAGGTGAAATTAAACCTATCATAGCTGTTCTGAAAAGTAAAATTTACACCCGGAGAATATGGATGCAGTTTGTGGGCAGACAGTTTTCTGCCCCTAGGAAATATACCATGAAAATGTATATACCATCTCTCTGAGAATTGTTTTGTGAGTGTTTTTGTAAGGCTGTAGGCAGGCCTGACAAATCTCACGCTTGAAGTATAAAATCACACATTTGGCTTCCACCTCACACTCCCAAGTGCCTTGGCTTGTAAATCTTGCATTTGCAATACCTGTGGTTTCTCCCCTGTGCTGTGACCCCACAGGATCATCCCCAGCAACCGCCTGCCCTCATGGTTCTTTCCTTTCGTCGAGCTGTGATGCGTGGGGACATACCCACGTCTGACAGAAGAGGGTCTCCACATCTGAATATCTCTGTAGATTTCATCTTGGCTTCTCTGTACACTTGATTCTGAGGATAGCAGACATGACCAAACTGGTTTTTTCACTGATGCTTGTCTACAGATGGAGCA
The DNA here is from genome assembly GCA_013390025.1 of Pitta sordida. Taxonomy (NCBI): domain Eukaryota; kingdom Metazoa; phylum Chordata; class Aves; order Passeriformes; family Pittidae; genus Pitta; species Pitta sordida. Next base: position 852,652 of record WEKX01023410.1, read on the forward strand.
GTTTGGGAATTGTTTTGCAGACACTGCTCTTCATTGTTGGGTCTTTTTTCATAGTAGCGTAATCCTCTGTGAAAGAGGATTTAACTAGAAAACAGTGCTCTTCCTGGGAAAGAAGTCGATCATGGTATTACCCTGTCCTCTCCATCACCTCTGTGGCTCAGACCAGCTCTGTTTGTTTTTCCTTTTGCATTCGCTGGAGAGTGACTTCACACCTATGTGAAGTCAGACTGTTCTTTAGGCATCTTTGCAGTTCTCACCACCCTCAAGTCAATCGCCCTATGCTTCCCTGTTTCAAAAATGAGTTAATGTTTGAAAATCAAAGGCATTTGTGCTCTCAAGTCAGATGTGGAACTGAGCCCAGGTATCCTGGGTAGCTTGAGGTTTTGCAATCATTTAAAATGTTTATGTAAAAAGTTCATATTCTTACGCATTGAAATGTTGCACTGGGAGTGCTGGATAGATTCAGTTTGAGTTAGAGCCCAAGCATACTCCTTGTTTAATAGCTGTGGTGTTTCTTTGCTGTGTCTTAAGGCTGGGAGTCTCCCCTTATCTAGGTAAATACTGCCCGAGAAGGTGTCAGAATATATGGTTATTGAGGGCCGCTCAGTCTCAGCTCTGCCTTGTCCTTCTCTGACCACACTGCCACTACAGCCACATGTAACAACCTTCAGTACCTTTTTCTTCACAGTGCTTTTATGCAAGGACAGTGTTAGGGTCCATTTAGGAGACTGACAGACACAGGGTAGGATTAATTCATGACTGATTCAGGATTCCTGAACAAATGTAGACATATGCAGAGTGGATATGTTACCCCTGAGCTGGTCATCCCAGCTTCCTACTGAAATCTGTGGGGATCTAATGCGTGCACTTAGCAGGGCTTGCAAAGAACTCATCTCCTTGTGAAATAGATGCTGAAATAGAGCAAATTACTTCTGACCTTAAGTGGTTATTACTTATAAAGACAGCTTATGTAACCAGAGCTTAGATATAACTATTTAAATTGTAGGAGCCTAAAGGTGTGAAAGAGAGCTCAACTCATCCATTGAGGGTATAGCATGACCAGCAGCTCAGATAAGAAAACAGTGAGTTAACTGTGGACTCCGTAATTGATTTCCAGGAAAAGTTGGACATGGCATTGACTTGAAATCTTTTTCTGTCACTGTTGTGTTTTATTTGTGTGACCTTGCAGACATAATTGAGGATGGAGGTTGAAAACGGGCAACGGTGGTGCATTGGAGTTGTACAGCTGTGTTCATCTAAATATGTATCACAAAGGAGAGTTTCACCATGCAGGAGCCAATCTATAGAATTGAATGCATGTCTAGGTATCATATGTCACAATGGCCTATCTATCCTGTTTCCACAACAGAGGACAATCTGAAAGGGGAAAATGTATTCTGTTTTGTTGAAATGCAGGAATTTTTTTGTGCCTGCTGAATGGTTTATTGCATGCTGTTAGTGAAGTTATATGAAGAAAGAAGACTTACCGTGTTGCTCTCTGGAAACTCTGAGGCTGGTACTCAATATTGATTTAGCCATTGTCCATAGGAACACTAAGAATTATGCCTGCTGTGGTTGTTATGTTTTCATCGTAAAGCCTTTATTGAGCAGCCTTGGCCAGTAATACTAATGGATGGAGCACTGTTAAGTTCACTGCTCTTGTAGGTCAAACAAAGTCTGAAAATTTAGTAGATGCTCAGTGTTTCCTTTCTTAGTGATTCTGCTCACAGATTTCTTGGAGCATGTTGCAACAAACAAGTTGTGTGAAAAATCTGTTCCTTCGAATAGTGTGACTTCAAAGACTCCAGACACGTGAACTGACATTTACCAGAGACATTAGGAGCTCTGCCTTACAAGAGGAGATCTCTATTCCAGTCCTGGGTTCAGTTGAAGGAGGGACTCAAACAGGGTTTCTCTTGTCAGCCACTCTCTTGTAAATAGTGTTTTTTCATCAAAGTTTTCAGTGTGGGAAAATTACTTGCGAGTGGTTATAAACTGCAAAACTAATGGGCCAGATAATTGCAAAACTGTGTCATCTGGCACTATTAAAAAGTGTTCTTAAGAACTAAAAACTTCCTGTGAATCTACTAAAAGCTCCAGGTCAGTGTACCCTACACTAGTATAGTTGCCTTTAATTTCACTGGGGTCAGATTTCACCACGGCTAGATACCTCATTCATCTTGTGAACTTCATTGATTTATTTGCACATAGCAGCTTTGTTGCTTTGAATGTTTTGCTCCTGGCTTTGTCAAAGGTAATGAACCATTGATAAAGGATGCCCAAAAAGCAGGGCTGCTCTTGGCTGAAAAATTTATCCGCATGAGGAAGTGGGTAGGTGCAGAGGAATGTGGGGAGAATGAAAGATTGTATTTTTGGTGATGATAGAGTCCATGGACTTGTAGTTAATTCCTAAGAAAGATACTGAATCTTAACAATTTTTGATCCTTAGGGAAGTTGGTGGGCTTCTAATGTAAGTGGAATTTTGAGATACCTTAAAAGATACAGATTCTTAATGTGCTATTTCTGTTTCAATCCTCTAAGGAAATTTCCCTTTTCCACATAATTTTATTTCTTATATACTGAGAAGAGGCTGCATGTCGCACAGAAGCTTGGAATATGGAATTACAGAACTAATTTCTTAAGGATGTATATTATTAGTCTATTGTCAGAAGCATTTTCCATGTGATTGAAATGTCAGCATTACGGTGTATTTGTTCAAATGGTCACTTGTGAATCAAGGGCCTTCGTGACTCTGGTGAATATTTTGTGTTTATCTGCTCATGTGAGCTTGTGTGTGCTGTGTCTTGTATGTTCATGAATAGCCCTGGAATTATAGTATCAGCATCTGCCTCTAAATAAAATAGCCACAGGCTTTTTCTTCACTACAGACAGCTTAAATGCAAGCAACCCTGTTTCACTCCGTGGGTTTTTTCCATTTTGCCATGTTTTATGTGGAGAATATTTCCCAAGAACAAGCATCTGTTGTGAATGACATCATTTTGGGGTCGTGTGAACTAAGACCCCTGGAATTAGCCCAAACAGAAATCAGTTAAAAAAGATGTGACATAGGAGTACTGAGGAGGAAAAAAGTACTTGATTTTAGTCCAAGAAGATTTTGTATTTTAGACATGTGCAGGGCTTAAATTTCTGTCAGCTCCACTCGTTGGGGATTTTATTTTCTGAAGAACAACTTATTAAAATGTATTTAAGCATCATATGTGAAGAACAATTGTGACAGAGAGCCCTTTTAGAGGCCAGCAAAGGGCATTCTATCACGATGCTTGTAAATCATAAATTTAATATAAATGTGTATCTAGGAGCAGAGAGGTCTGAAACAGGGAGGTAAAACCCCCTCACATTAATGGCCTTATGTTAAGTTTAATGAATTAAAATTCTCAAATGACATTAGTCTCTGACCTTTTACCACCTTTGGACCATACTCAAATGTTTTAGTGGACAACTTAATGTCTTCGCTGTAGGTTTCATCCTGCCTGTGTTTGAGATATGCCACAGAAAAATAACAAAGGCATTTGTCTATTCTTGGAAGTCAGTGATAAACCTTGTAGTCATTCCCATACTTCTTTTGGTGGAGAAGATCATACACACAGAGAGGAATAAATCTCCTTTATGTTTTGATAGTCTTATGGCTTCATACTTCAGGAGATGAGGTGACCTACTTAGGGAAAAAAAAAAAAGGCAGTAAAAGAGAAGTAAAGGACAAAGGAGCAATAACCTAGGGGGGATTTGTGAAGAGTTATGGCTGATCATTTCCTTTTCTGGAGTTGTGATCCAGCTTTCTTTCTTCTTGGGGCTCCTGATAGCTTTACTTGCAGAGAACTTGTGGAAAGTGAATGCACTGAAGATGTCAAAGTGTTGTGATCAGCAGGCAGCGTGACAGACTGGGCAGAGGAGCAGCTTCAGGGTTTGGAAAGAGACCGTTTCAGCTCTGCAACTGGTTTTTCCTTGTGTATATTAGTTCTCTGTTACTTTTCTCACCTCCTGCCTTTCTTGCTTCTGAAGACTTTAAGCTCTTGAGAGCCAGAATTGCTTTCCACTGTACATTTATATGTTGCCTGGCACACTGAGACTCGGATCACAGTTGTGGTTTCTACATGCTGCTGAAATATGAATAATAAACTTCCTTTTTCTTTCATTAATTCTAACTCTGTCTCCTGGTACTCCCCTAGTTGTGCTGAGTTACTTGACAAGATTGATGAGATATTTTAGGAAATACATGCAGTCCTTGCCTACCAGTTACCCTGCTGCTGTTAGAACAGAACTCCAGTGACTGCAGCTGAGCTTGGGGTGGAGCACTACCAGAAATAAAGTAGAAGATGTGGTCCCAGACGGCCTTGCAGTAGTGAGAGGTGCAGGAGCAGTGATGACTTTTCTGTACCTGTGCTGCACTTGGTTTTGTGCACATTAATCTGGTAAGAGAAGTAGGTTTTGTGGGGTTTTTTTGTCAAATGCAGCATCCTTCTCTTGCTGAAACAGTACTCACATCAGAACACATCTTAGTACTCACAGATATCTCAGAGGATGTGCCATGCCCATGTGAGAACAGTCTCACACAATCTCTGAGCCTTTGTAATCTTGCCACTCCTTGTTTCTGTGTCAGGGCTGCGCCAGCAGAAATGATCCAGTTTCTTCTCTCCCCAGAAGTCCTTAAGAATGATCTTTACCACATAATGCTTACAGCGTTGCTCACAGGTTGTCTAATATTCAGAGACTTTAAAAACTTGTCAAAGGATTTTCCCTGGCTTCGTGTGGGGTAAAGTTTTGGGAGATTCACTGGATCCACAGAGATTTTGCTCTGCAGAATTAATTTTGCTCTTCTAACTGAAGGAAGATTCATTCTAGGCACTCAGTTCAGATACCTTACAGAGGAACCTGTGGTCTATGTAGCCAGTGGAGAGGAGGATACCCTTCCTGAGTGTGATTTCAGAGCTTGTAAATTTTAAGTATGCTTAATTCCATTGACTGAAGACCCCAACAGTATATAGTAAGTATACCTTTCTAATGCTCTCTCTTGGTTGCTTTTCCCCCCCAGTTTCCAAAGAAGTTGAGGCTCTCAGAGTCGTGCTTGTGTGTTTCTATCTAGCTTTGCCTATTTCAGTAATTTTATAACCAACTCTGGCAAAACAATGTGGAGGTAGAAGTCTATATTGCCACAATTTTCTTTGAAAATAAGTAGTCTGATACAAAAAGACCCAATTCATACACCCTCGAAGGGAGACTGCTCTGAATTTTTTGTCTTCTCAAGCACTCACAGGGGCTTTTAAAGGAAGAAGTTGTATGCAATGCCCCACCTACAGGGCAGATTCCAGTTGGAGCTGATACCTCATTAGACACTAGAGTATTAAACCATTACCTTTGTCTTGTTGCAGAAATTTTCTTCACTAGTTATGCTCCACAAAACTCCATGTGTTTGCTTTGGCTTTGTTTGTGGGTTTTTTCTGTCCTGCTTTTGTTGTCTGCTTTTAAGCCAGTTGTTTGTTGTGTGACTGGCAAATCCCAGTAATGCCATCTTCAAGCAACAGAGCAAAATGCCATCTGCTGTGAATGACCCTCATTGCCCTGCCCCAAGTAGAACATCACCCTGGATGTATGTTAAGATGCACTGGAAGGCTTCAGGAGACAGAAATGCAACTGAAGCAATGTTTTGTGCCATACACGATCCCACTGATGCCAGAGGGATTATCTGAAGTTTGAATTAGCATATAACCTGACCTCAGCTGTTTAACATTAAGCAGTAGGGACAAATCTATTTCAATTAATCATGGTGATGGTAGATGTAAAATGTCTGCATGAAGTCATTGTGCTAATTTGAGAAAGCAAAGGTTGCTGCTCTGATTTGAGGTAGTGAGAAATAGGAAGGAAATCTGCAGTAAGGAAATGGGAAAAGTAAGTGGTGCCAAAAATTGCTTTCATGCAACACTTTTTACATTGCTTTCCTAAATGGAAACCAGGGTAATTTCAGCTTGAAAAGAACAGTGCCCACTCAATGCAAGTTTGTGGCATTGATATTACGTGAATAAGCCACTGAACCTAAGGATTCTTCTGCCCTTTTGACATATATAGAAGGTTATTGCTTTTCCTGTGCATATTTGCTTTTCAAATAGTAGTAGGAAGAAATTTGGTTATTGCAGGTGGTCAGTTCATTTAGACTCGTAACATTTCTCAGCTTGTGATGTAGGAGCTTAGGCATGGAAGATAAGAAATGAAATACTATTCTGAACTTCCCCCTTTTATGGGTCATCAACAGAAGCAGGTTTTGGAAAGATTAAAATGTATTTTGTGGTTGCAATATGCCATATATTTTACTGCATTGTAGTACACTAGTGAAATGACTGGTGGTGCTTTGAAATGTCTGTGGTGCCCATTTCTGCCAAAGTCATGAAAGATGTGTACAGACAAGGACATCACAGGTAAAATTCAGAGTGCAGAAGGAGAATGAAATGTTGCCCCATTGTATAAATAGAAAAGCTTACTAAAATATAAAAAACCTACTCATTTAAACAGCATGCTGTGGCTGTACTTTCTTTGCAAATAAACAAGAAACCTGGTTTCTTACACATAAATAACCCAAGGGGTGAACATAATACCTCATAAACATTCTACTCCCCCTGCCAGTGCCGGTTTGGGTTTAATTTGCTACTCTTGGGAAAATTCAGTTTTTCTTTCACTATATAGAGGCCTAACATCTGGAGACTGTGAAAAGATTCGTAGTGGATGTTGGATCAGACCCGAGTTCCAGCTTTAGGCTGTCAAGAGTTTGGAATCTCTGCATGTCTCCTGACTGCGCTGAGGCTCCAAACTTGCCATGCCAATGCTTTGTGTATGTATCTATGTGTGTCCCTGTGCATGTAAACAAGCACTGAGATATTTGGTGGCATTTTCAAAGTGAATCTGGGGTGCTGGCAGTCAGCTTCTCTCTCCAGCCTTGTCTTGGTGCAGATTAAGGTGAACTGCCGGAAATTCATCTACAGCAATATGGAGATCCTGAGCGTAGGATAAGGAGGCGAGTATTATCTGTGCCTTAGGAAGAAGGTTGCATCTAATCAACTTTGGACAATGTCTGCTGACCTTTCTTTTCCGTTACCTTGTCCATGCCTTGTTGTTTACAGACAGATTATTGTCGCACTGTCACACCAGTTATGGAGGCGCACATTTCCATGTTCATTTCCTGATGCAAGACTCTTCCTCCTGAGAAAAACATTTTGCTTGGCCTGGCCAGCACAGGGTTTCCACTGGCCATTTTTAGTTCATGGGTGGTGCGCAAGGTGCCAGATATGATCTGGTGTGCCTGGTGCTTGTCCAGCACAGGGATCATTTTTGCATCCTCAGGCTGAGATCAGAATGGTGCCTGACTTGTGTGCCCTTTAAAAGCTAAGGCAATTAGAAGAATGTTCTCCATGATGCTGGAATGTGTTTCACAGACCTGAAATAGCCCATATTTAAAGAGCTAGAATAGGTTACAAAGGGCAGAAAGGACTTCCTTCTTCTGCACTGAAGCAGATGATGTCTTGAAAGTGGCTTTCTGCCTTGGTTTCTGCAAAAGCGATGACTTTAAAGCTGTTGAAATTTTATTGAGTGGTTGATGATGTTAGGCAACTGAAACCCACGGAGAGGCAAATTTGTTAATACGTAATTTTAAATCTAAATAAGCAGATATATTGCCACAGCACATGCAGAAGTTTCATTCTGTTCTTTATAAATTGCCTTTTCCTCCAGAACTCCCTTTGCTGAATGTCACAGACAGAAACCATCTCATTTATTTGCTTTGATGATTTTAAGAAATTGATGTGATTCATAAGGTACCTCCTCAGCCCACCAGTAATCCTAGAAACAGAAAAGTGTCTGGGCACAGAAACACTTCTTCTATACTCCTGCCTTCCCATGGTGAGTTGTCCTGGATAGCAGAGCCCTCTGGCTCTGTGTGGAAACAGCCTGGAAGCAAGAACTTCCAGGATGGTGCTTCTTGTACAAGGGAAGTGACAGAGGGGTGTCACATGTCATCAGGTATGTAACCTGCTCATATGCTGCCTTAAGACCCAGAGTCCTTGACAGTAAACAAGGGAATTCTTCCTATCCTCTTTCCTTTTACGAATACACAGTAAATCAGAATTGCTGTGTGTAAGGGGAAGTACATATATCTTCCTCTTTCTGAGCTCTGGAAAAGATAAGCAAAGGGCAGACTGAGATGGTATTTTCTTTACACACAGCACCATCAGTGTGTAACTCTTTGCCCAGAAAGCAGCTTTCTGTGATGTACCCAACTACAAGTTGAGAAAGTAAAATGTCTCAAAGCAGAGCATAAATAAGCACCCATGCCATGTTATTTCAGGCATTCCCATAAACTCAATGGGAATCAGGCAACCACATACTCAAAACGTCTGAAAAGCTCAACCCTGAAATACAGCAGTTTTGAAAACAATATTCTAGTGTAGATCATCTCCTTTTAAGGGTTAAGAAGCTTAGTTGGTGGCTTATCTTAGTAGAGTGGGCGATCTTCTGTCTCTGTGTTTGAGGTTGGAATAGAGGAAGAGCAATACCTGGGGGCAGCATGAGAGGCAGGATGAGTTGGTTTCGGCTGTTTATTCCTAGAGGGCCTGAATTAAGGACCTTATCTTGTTGTTAAGTTTTATTCTGCTTTGTATGTTTCTCACTCCCCCTGAGGAGCAAATGAAGTTATGAAGCATTGAGAAGTAGACAAGCTTTTTTCTTAACAGAAGAGAGAATGACAGGGCTGCAGAAAGCAAGGAGGGAAGGAAGCTCTTCACAAAGCAGAGGAGTGTGTTGGTTCATGAGGTGATTGTCCAGAGTCTTACCACCATAATATAAAGTTGTAACCCTGATCTTGCAAGGATTTCCATGCAGGCAAAACAACATTTCCTTACAGAACTGGACTATGTGATCATGTTTTTAAGATCTCTCTTTTCTAAGGATGAACATCTCCAACATTAGATTCAACCCTGCTATCACTGAACTCAGTAGAGAACTTTGCAGGTACTTTGCTGATGAAGGATAGATGCCTGTGTAAATAATATAATGCAAGACCACTCACATTTTCCTGCAAAAATTGGGTTGGCAGGTTGCAGTTCTGAAGTGTGTTCTACCTTCTTGCTTCCCCTCCAGCTGTCAGTTATTCTTTCTGGATTAGATCTTAAGGGAGGAATTATTTATCTTTTGCTATGTGCATTTCAGTGAAATATTAACAATCTCTTATTAATTGCCTGTGCTAATTATCTCAACAGTTGCAGTATTCCTGCTCATTTTGTGGAGTCGTAAAGGGAGAATTCCTGCTCCAGTAGGAATAACTTTGCTGCCCCTTTTGTGTTCATGCTGCACACAAGTAGAGTAAAAGCACGGTGGCTCCTGACCCTGCTATACACAAAATGCAGCGCTCAAGATCTTGTAGGAGGGCAGATGTTTTCAAATGCTTCTGTGGAGAAGTTTGGGGAGTTCTGTGGTGTGCCATAATTCAGTGTTTGCACAGCTGTCACCATCTCCTGTGTACGGTGACACAGAACAGCCACATGCTTCTTGGAATGTAATATATCAGCCCAAAGATTTCAATGTTTTAAAAACATTTGTGCGTAGGAAACCACGGTGATTTAATGTGACTATCTGCATCCCTCATTTGTAAAGAGTGCTTACAGGCATCTGCTATGGTACCAGTTATTTACAGAAGGAAAATGAGAAATGTTACCCTGCATGTTACTGGTGTAATTAAACTGGCCGAAATATAAAGTAGGAGTGTGCAATAAATAATAAAATTGTTTATTGGAAAAACTAAGGGTTGCTAACACATTGCTACAAGAAAAGATTTTGTAATGGCAGACTTAATAAATATGCCCTTTCTGCAGCGCTGTTTGCCACAAAACATAAATCCTTTTTGTTAAATAAGATGACTGAAAGAAGGCAGAGTTATGGAAATACATGACTGATGAAGAGAAGGCAATATGAGTTATTCTAATGTAGAAGGCTGTCTCGTATCTCTAATGCTGACCTTTACCCAGTGAAATACATTTACAATGTTACAAGTTACTTGTTAATAATTTCAAATATTCTGATATTTGAATTCACAACTCTTAGCTTGAATATATATTTTAAAGTAACCGTGACCATTTTCTGATAAACAAAGGAGTGATCATTTTTCATATGTAGACATAACTAGGACAAATGTCTGTCCTTGGGATGCAGGTGCTTTCCTACCATTAATCTTCACAGCCCCCTCTGGGGTAGGTGGAGGTTATTATGGACACATTTTGTTCCCAGGATAAGTGAAACAATCAGAGAAGCTTGCCCAAAATTTAAACTTGGTCTGACTGAAATTAATGAGAGGTAAATGCATCACTTTGCTGGGGGGTGTAATTTACCACGTAGTGAAGATGCAAGTCAGTAATCAGGAATTCCTGTCTGTACATCCAGCAGCCAAATCACTTGGCTCTGGCCTGTTTGCTGACTCTCCTTGTACGTGTAGGCCAAGCAGGAGCTCAACATAAAAATCTGTCAGATGGACTTATATTTAAAATGAGGCCAAGATGGTATTCTATCTTCTTCTGCTATTTTTGTTTTTCAAAAAAAGTCCTCACAGCAGTTCTGTAACTTGTAGGAATTATACATATCCTTTGTTTCGTTCATTGGAAAGTTCATCTGGTATTTGTGACCTTGGCATAGGAAACCAGGTAGGTCTTGTGCTAATGTTAATCATATGTAAAGGCATTTGTAAAGGTATTTAAAAGGATACCATTCTCAGAGGAATAATCAGGGCACAGTCTGCCAAGTAATGAAAATTTAAAAATAACTAGTTGAACAATGCAATGTAGAAATGAATAGGCTGTAGAAACCCCCCCACATAATGTTAAGATTGTCTGCCTGTTTCCAACACACTTTTTTTTTAAAAAAAAAAAGGAAATATTGACATATTGACTTTAATTTCAGGTGCTTTAATAAAACAATATCTTGCTACATCATCTCAAAGGTTACTCCTGTCTCTGTAAGTTGTCTATAGTAGCTTTTGCTCGCTTTGTCTGTTGCTGAGTATTGCAATATTGGGGCCAAATGACTCCAGTCTATTAGAGTGCTAAGGCCAAAGAAGGAGTGTGTAACTAATCATAGCATTTGCAGAATGAATCTCTGGCTCTTTCACACCTCTCCTCATGCTGTCACTCTCATCTTACTGCTTCCCCTTTGTCATCTTTTACTGGGAAAGAGAGGCTCAAGCATTTGTTGGGCAGTGCGCATGTACTGCGGGAAGATGTTCATCAGGGTTAAATCGATCTTCTTTAAAAATTTGGTCAGTTCTTTGTCTATGAATACAGCCCTGGGAAGTGCATATTGTGGGTTGCAGGGTGGTATTGACAGCAGGAGCAGCAGTGTGTTTTTGAACAGTTACCTGTGGACGTGGAAGGAGGGTGAGACTCCACCTCATTACAAAGGACAACTCCCAATACATACCTGTTACAAAATCACAGAATTACAGAATCACAGAATTAACAAGGTTGGAAAAGACCTCTGAGATCATCAAGTCCAACCTATTACCTATGACCATCCCATCATCTAAACTGTATCACTCAGTGCCTGATCGAGCCTATTCTTAAACATCTCCAGGGATGGTGATTCCACCCCCTCCCTGGGCAGACCATTCCAATGATGGATCACTCTTTCAGGGAAAAAGTTTTTCCTAGTATCCAGCCTAAACCTCCTCTGACAGAGCTTGAGTCTGTGTCCTCTTGTTCTGTCTCCAGTGGCCTGAGAGAAAAGACTGACCCCTGCCTGACTACAACCTCCTGTTCATAGATCATATCCACCCTTACACCAGGGAAGTCTTACCCTTCTAGCTGATTGCAGTATTTTGACTTCAGGACCAAGGTCTGGGTAATCATCATCTTTTTCATTAGTTGCAGAAAGCCTTAAACCCCACCATGTTGTAGTGGGCACTCAGCAAAGAGATTGGAGGTGAGAATGACTCAGGTTTTAAGGCTTGTAAAACTTTGCTGCTCTGAGCTGGGATGTCAGTCAGTCTTGGAATTGTCTGCTCTGTGGCAAGCCAAAAAGTAAAATTGGTCTGGGTCTATTTAAATGATTTATTTTAATTTCAGACTTCCCCCCCTCATTCTTCATCCACATTTCAAAATCACTTCACTTTTGGGTATAAATTGCTGTTATATTCCGGCTGAAAGTGGCCCATTTATATCTTCTAACCTTAAGCAATAAATCCTCATCCACAGATGACTTTGAGCTGGGAATTTTCTTTTAAACTAGCCCTTTTTTCCACCAGCAGTTTTAACTTCGGTGGATCAGCATTTTCCAGGAGTATCATCAAATAGTTCTTGACCAACTCTTTTGAGTGCCTGATAACAGTCAGATAAAAGAACTGGAATTGGACATGGTTTCCAAATGAGAGCTCATTTCATGTGCAGTCTCTATGCTTTCACATACAGAACGATTTCATACTTTTCAAAAGAAACTTTATTATCATCTATTATTTTGTTCATGTTTTTATATCCTCATGAACAAATAAAGATTTTTTTTTTTAATGATAAAAAGGAGGTTCTACATAGTAGGAGAATCCTAGATTATATTTGACTCAGGATCTCCATTTGGGTTGCTGTGGCTTTTTTGAACCATTTTCCATTTGGTATTGCTTTGTATTTTACTGACCATTCAATATATTTCCCACAGAAATCAGTTCTGAGTGTCTTCTGTAGTGAAGACTATTCAAATGGGCTACAATCCTGTAATAGTTTATAGCTAAATCAATTTGATATGACTTGAAAAATATTCACTTGTATTACAGTCAAAGGAAATGTGTGCGCAGAACTGAGAATTCATACTTGTAAAGAATTTCTTGAAGTTTATATGTATGTGCTTGTCTTATTGAAGGCCTTCTTATGTTTGACTTAATTTTTCCTTTTCCAACCACTTTTTAAAGAGAAACCCTTTTTATCACTGAAGTTAGTTACGAAGGTTTTAAAGATTTAAACCTGTATTTCAGAAGAAGTTCTCCTGTTCAGCAGTATTTTGTGCTAATTTAGCTCCAAATGTTCTGAGTGCCTCCATGGAAGTAATTAGGTGAATTATTGCGGAGCAGCTCCGTGTACAGTACCTGCCTGGCAGCACAGCCTTGAGTTAATATTTAAGAACTACTGCAGCACCCTCAAGTGGTGATGCTGATCTGTATTTACAGGATTCTTTCCCCAAATGTTTATTTCTGCGCTTATGAATCATTTCAATGTTTTGGGCTGACCCACTGAGATACTGTCAGATCCTGCAGTCCTTACTCAGGTAAATCACACTAAATGTGATCAATCACATTGGAATCTGAACAACAATCTCAGAGAAGTTTTCCCTTGGATTGTCAAATGATTTTATGGAAGGTGTAAAGAATTCTCTGTGCCTGCAGTATCTCTGGCTTTTCTGTCGGCTGGGCTGGAATAAATAACCTGAGAACCCTATAGAAGGAGAAATCAGCCTGTTGGGGTTTGCCTTTGAACTGCGGTTGCAAACATGGAACTGTGGTTTAAGGAACACAATTCCTTCAGTGCAAGCACCTGCCCCAGTGGCATCTCTAGCAATGGCTTAGGCAGAATGAATGCTACTTCTTAGGGATATTTTACTTTTTTTATGGTGTAATTCTCTGACTTCAGCTTTTTTACTTTTGCTGCCCATTTTAAACAAGCAGCTGTGTACCAGATCAGATGAACAGCCCTCGTTTGGGGCCTGTTGCTTCCAAAATTAGCAAGTGGCACCTCTCCTGATGTTTCACCTCCTCATTCTGCTGAGCCTTCCCAGTAACAAGAGTCATTACCCATTAAATAAAAAGTGATGGGATGTCTGTGCACCCTTCTGCCCCCAGTGCAGTGTTGCATGAGCAAATCACTCAGTTCTACCAGTCTTATCTGTGAAACACCAGCAAGAAGCTTCATCTCAGAAATTTCCTGTAAGTCTTAATGGATGTTGTCTCCAATTTAAGTACCCTAAGTGAAAACAGATACCAAAATGCTTACTTTCTTCTCACTTCTAGCAGTGTGTGCTGGGCAGAGGGCACAGAGTGGTGGGAGTGGATGCCACCAAAGCTGCTTTGTACCCGTGTGCTCATGCTGTGGGTTAGCAGAATGGCACAGCTGCTTGTTTACCACTGCAGCTTCTACCAGGTCTGGAATATTTTCTGTAGCAAACTCAGAGAGAACAGGCTTGGCAAGCAGTATAAACAAGGCAGTTTTATTTCTGGAGGGTAGAAGATGATCCAGACTGTTATTTATAAAATTCTATTGATTCAAATGAATTTTCTTCAGATTATTATTAATAATTAATTCTAGATTTGTTTTTTCATGTAGCCCTCTCTCAGTTATTTGACATAGGACATAGAAACTGCTGGCATTTTAGACCTTGTCCTCCTGACATTCTTTTTTATTTTCTTTCTTTTTATTTTGCTCTCTGTATCTTCAAAAATGACTCATTTTAAATGTGCCATCCAAGTTGTCATCTGTATGAGACTGCATTGTGTTCACAAGAGAAGCATGTCAGTAGAGGGCAGGGTGCAGCAGTAGTGAGTTTCCAAGGGAATCTGATAAAGAAATGACAACTATTTTCTAATATGAACTATATAGTAGACAAAACCTGTGTGTGATGGAGCGTATTTAATAAAATGTTTGTGCTTTCATCTCAAAGGCCTGCTGTGGGCTTAGAAATCACAATGTGATTTTTTTTTTCATTTTTTTCTATGGAAAAGCACTGAAGAGAGAGAGACAGATACTAGTACTTTGTAAACTTGCCTTAGGCTGCTCCTAAAATAAGCAGAAAGGTGCAATCAGACCTCTCCCACCATGGCTGCAGTACTAAGCTGGGATATGCCAGCAGCCCACACTGCAGCTGACCCACAAACCTACTTTGAGACATTTTGGGGCACGTGTGGGGCTTGCAAGGTGACAGGGTATGCAGCTTCTGCTGTCTCTTAAACTAGGTGCCCTGGCTAGAGGATTGTCTGCAGCAGAGATGGGAGCTGAAGCTCAGCATGAGAATCCCAGCCAAGAACAGGGAGCCCCTCAGGCCTGGATCATAAGCAGAATGCACAGGCACGTTACAGATAAAGCAGTGTTCCTCTGCAACTCCTTGGACAAAGCAGGCCAAAGGTGAAATCATTGACAGTGTACTTATCTAGAAATAGGTCTTGGTGAGTGTTCTGAAGTAATGCTATTTCGGGCTTAAGGGACCAGGAAATTCCAAAGATTTTAGTCCCTTTCAAGTGTTTTCTTTCCATTTTTGTAGGACCATAGAATCATAGTATTGTTTACTTTGGAAAAGACCTCTGGGATCATTGAGTCCAACTGTTAACCCAGCTTTGCCAAGCCCACCACTAAACTACATCCTAAAGTGCCACCACTACACATCTTTTAAATACAGTGCCTTCAGGGAAGGACTCTGGCACTTCCCTGGATGGCCTGGTCCAACACTTGACATCCTTTTCCATGAAGATTTTTTTCCTAATATCCATTATAAATCTCCCCTGCACACAATTGAGGCCAATTCCTGTTATCCTGTTGTTTGTTACCTGGGAGAATAGACCAATCCCACCTGGCTACAGCCTCCTTCCAGGTAGTTGTAAAGAGCAATAAGGCCTCCCATGAGCCTCCTTTTCCCCAGGGTGAAAAATGTCATCAATCCCAAACACTTCTTGTAGCAGTTGAGCTCTGATATAAGTGAGATTCCAATACTACCATGCAAATCTTTTGATAAAAAGAAAGCTCTGTGTGTTTCAAGATGAAGCAGATGCTTTTTGTAGGAAAATCCCAGGTCATTTAAATTCCTGCACATCCAATTCTAGCCAAAACTCAGTTTTTTCCCCTCTTTGGGATGACAGTCCCACTTTCTGGTTATGTCATCTCTCTTATGCACCAAATGTTTCCACCTCTGACAAGTTGTTACCTGCATTTGTCATAATGTGCTACAAATGTCAGTACCACGTGTGTTTTATCTTCAAGGACCCGTATGTTTCTGGATGACACAACTAGGCCATGCTAATTGTTTTTGAGGTGCCATGCACTTCCAAAAATACCAAGCAACTCCAGTACCTGGATATATCCACTCTGAATGGGGATAGTCTTTTCTCAGGGAAGAATGTTTTCAAGAAATGTGTTGTCTCTAGAATCTGTAGTGAATTCTGTTTTATTAAGTTACTGGATAGGCAGAGTCGTACTTAAATTGGTGAATGATGGCTAAAAACCCCAATTCTCACAGAAATATGGTAAAATTCTCTCAGTCTCATGAAATTGAAGAAAGTTATAGTGTGGAAAATGATGTTAAATCATTGGAGATGTGGCATTGAGAAACAATTTAATGATTTAAGAACCCTAAATTCCAAATTAATGGTAGTGCTGGTTCTGTCTGTCCATTGCTGATAACGTTCCTGGAAAGGAGGCATCAGCCAGTGTAGCAAGGGATGTTTCATCAGAAATTGTTACTGCCTTAAGTCACAGTGGCTTCTTACTTTCCACAGTTGCTTTTAATGTTGGTGCTTTTAGAAAATGCAGCTCTGGCTCTGTTGCTGAAGTAGTTCTGCAGAAAAGGTTCTTAGACCCTGTTGTGAAATTTTTTAGCTGCCTAGTCGCTGCTCACCTGCTTTGTGGATAGGAACAAGAGGATCTGAATACTTCTATGTGCTTGTATAACTTGGAGGGAATTAGATTACTTTTCTCTCAAAGAGAAAATCAGACCTCTTACAGAGGCTTGAAATTATCAGTTGCAGTCAAAATTTCACAAGACTGCATTTGTAAGAGCTGTACTCAAATCATGATGAAGCAGCTTGTATTGTCCTGCTTAGCAGATCCTGGATTGCTTTTATCTTTGTGGTGAAATTATTGAACATCACTAGAGTTAGTTTTCACACTTTTTTTAGAGTGGTTCACTTGACATGCTTTTATGATTCCTTGACATATCCAAATAAAAATACATATAGATCTGCCTCTACATCAGGAGAGACTAAAAATCTGTGTGGTTGTTTCACAAAGCTTTTGGCTTATTTATTTTCTGAAGATATTACTTAGCGAATCAATAAGATCTCTATCGGCTTAACTAACAGCTAGAAATAAAATGCCCCTAAATTTAGGTACATGCAATGAATACAGCAAGATGTATGTGAATATGCTCTGGAATTTTCCAAAGCAGCAGCTCACACTGATTATGACATCACTGATCTGATTTTGATAATTCCAGTGTGTGTTCCAGTACCTCACGTTGCAAAGCTTAGTGCCTCTGGCGTACATTGAAAGAGTGAGGCAAAGTTAAAAGGAAGCACATTTTTGATGAAATCCAGGCATATCCTAAGCAGTATTTAAAATGAAAATACCTAATTGTTGAGCTTGTTTGTTGACACTAAATAACTGTGGTCATAAACCTGTGTTAAATTGGTAGGGACATAATTCATTCTCCTATCAGTATTCAATTCTTGTTCCTGTGTTTCCTGCCTTGTAAAAAACAAATACACTGTTTGACAGCCCTTTATAATCCCTTTATAATAATAGTTTCTGTTACACGTTTGCAGTTGACCAGAAGCATTTGCAAATCTTTAAAATAATTTCCATGAGCCTCAGCCGTTTTAGACTTTATGTTACTAAGGAGGGTGAGTTGGACAAATGGTGTAATTTGCTCTTAGATAACTATGAGCAAGCTGGTAAACCTTTTTCCTAATCAATTTATGAAGGCAAACGGGCAGGAAAGAACCTACACTAGCACCAGTAGCACATTTATTGATCCAAATTAGTGCCAAACCTAGAGAGGGATTATTTACTTTTAGGTGAGTTCGGGGGACTTCAGACAGCTAATCTAGAACTGTGCTCCATAAAATCCATGCCTGCAGCCCACTTAACTCCAGATGACTGGGACTCACTACGTGGTTTTCTGTTCAGTCTGAAAACTTTCTGAAGTACCTACAGTGACAGTTCTGTACATTCAAAACTGCCCTGAGAAGGCATCTCAAGACACCTCTACACCCACCTGTAATCCTGGTGGGAGACAGAAACCAGACAGCATTGAACCTACAGCCTTCAAGGTTGCCTGATCCAGTATCTAGAGAATACCCAATGTGCTCTCTCACAGGGAGCGTTTTTAAAAACCTCCATCATTGCTCCTTTCTATGTAAAAGCCTACCAGAGAAGAGAGTTTGAATATGCTGAATCTGTGCCAAAGTGGAGGAAGAAACATATGTCTGGCAGGACCAGAATGAGAACAAAGGAGTAGGAGGATATTTCGTTAGCCTAAACTAGCCTTTTTGAGATGGCCGCTTCTCTGTATAGACTTTTTTCCCTGCATATTCATACTTCTCTCCAGGGTTTTCTTTCAACTGTGGGGTTTCAAAACCTAAAATGGTGTCATTGCATCCCCTGGGTCTTTTTGTAGATTTGGTTTTTAGTTCTTCTCTTCCAAGCAGCAGAAAAACTGAATTTAGTGACAGCAAGTCTGAGTTGTCATAAATCTGTTTAAAGAGACTCTCTGTGTTATAAAGAAGAAGTCTTTAAATTAAATTGGTTTTTGTCTTGTCTGCTCCCTTTGAAATCTGTGGCATTCGTTTGAAATCCTTACTCATTAGTTCCCTCTGTTTCTCTAAGATTCTGCATGTACAAGTTCTTCTTGGCGAGTCAAAATTCATAATTTCTCCAAGGTATTTCTCTTTTGTGTGCTACCAGTTTTACAGTGGTGAATTAGAGAGGAATTGCATCATCTTCTCCCAACACAGGCAATTAAGGATGTACAGGTGTGGCTCATGCACATAAATGGAACACGAACCCTGTGCATCCCTTTCACATGTTGAGCTGAGCAAACCTCTTGCCTTGAGATAGAGTCTGTCTGAAGTAGCTGATTGAAGTGCCAGTGAAAGCTTTTGGAAAATGGTTACTTTTCTGATAGACCTGCAACAGCCTACTTTGCCTTTCTGAAGAAAAATATATTCCCTTTTCTTTTTTTTTTTAAATTTTATTATTCAGATTATTCAGTCAAGCTTGTTGTTGTCATGGCATATCTGACTCGAGCATCAAATACTGGTAGGTTACAAAGCAGAGAAGAATATGCATAGAGGGACCAGTTCAGCAGCATTAGCTGAGTCTTGCATGGATGCCAGGAGCTCCTGCCATCCCCAAAAAAATGTATTTAGCTGTAGCTTTAATGCTTAAATTCCTGGCTTCTCTTGAAGACATGGGATCTGATCCTAATTTCTCTCCAATAAAGCTTCCAATGACAGAATATTAATTAAGACAAGAAATTCAACCTGCAGTACAAATTTCTGTTGGTGTGTATGGCAGTGCTAGGTACAGTGGTAAGCCAGAACCCCGATGTGGTGTACAGCTGTACAAACACATGTACATCAGTACCTTCTTTTACTTGGGCTTTACAGTTGTCTTTTCCATCACCAGATTTGCACAGCCTTTGTTTTTGACTCCTCTCTTCTGTGTTGTTTTTTTTCCCCCTTTGATCTCGCCTGCATCAACAGCAAAATCATAAAAAACTATACTGGAAGACCTTGATCATGTGGTCCATCCTTTTGCCAGTTGGCAGGATTATGCCTTACAGCACATTTTCTAAGGCCTCATACAGACTATTTATAAATGCCCTCAGCACTAGGACTTTCACCCATTTCCTCTGGAAACAGTCCTGCTCCCACTACAAGGAAGATCCTGCTGATATTCAGCTCTGTGTTCTTGATTTCATTTAATTAGGCCTAGATGTGTATCAAGACTGTCAGTGGATAAAATCACCCTTCTACTGACCACTAGGAGAACATTTATCCACCAGGTGTTTGAAGTACCCTCTGGAGCAGCTGACTTCCCTGGTTTCAAAATTCCTCCCATTGTGTGGCTCCAGTTAACCTTGTACCACCCCAGCCTGTCTCCCTGCTCTCCACGTGTGTTGGTGCTTTCCATCTCTGACACTTTTGGTGCATTTCTGCTCTTCCACTTTGACCTTACTTGCCTTCTTTTTCTCTCAGCCCTCCTGGTACTTTGTGCCTGCATCTTCCATATGCTTTTGACTTTTTTCTTCCTGATTCCCATCTCTTCCCCAAAGAAACCTTTTCTTCCAGCATATTTTCTTTTTGCCCCAAGATCTTGTGTCCTGTAGAGACACCATTGCCTGCCATCCCCAGTACTTGAGTATCAGTGTTTTCTTTTCCCCACAAAACCCCTTCATTCAGCCACTCCCAGAAGATTAAATTATTCTTACAGTGCCCAGGAAACTAATTTTGCCAATGTGTATCTTAGTCCAGCCTGAAATGTTATCTTGTTTGTTTAGGGATTTGTGTTTGGTTTGATTTTTTTTAATCATTTAGAAGGCCTGCAAGATTATTTTTCTGCATAATGGGTGATGCCAGAGAGAAATATGCTTCTCCACATTCTGAGCTCACTCACTGTCCGAAGCTGCATTTCTGCATAACTTGCTCTGAGATGCTGCTAGCGCAAATAATGAGCTAAGAAAGTGAACAGATTGGCAATACTAATTCCAGAGTGTGTATCACCCCTCTGCCTTCCACAGCCCTCCTGTCACTTGTCTTGACTCAGTGGTGTGTTCCCCCCAGCGCACGAGTTAGATCAAAATGAACTATCAAGTGTGTCCTCAGGGACTGCTGGGTTGGTGCATTTGATGTACGAGAGAGATTCTCTGTTCTGTTTTGGTTTGGTTGGGTTTTTAGTTGACACCACACAGCAGATGTATAGAAGGTATAAGCCTGGGGCTGTTAGAGTTTCATGAGTTGAATATTTTTATTTTGGGTAACAATGGTAGTATGAGTTAAAATAGTCTATCTTTGTTTCTCTAGTGCCTAGAGAGATGTTATTATATTAAACAAATAAACAAATTATTTGTATTAATAAATACCATCATTTTTAGGAGAAAATACGTGGACTTTTCTGAAGTAATATAAAAAGATCACCAGGAAATTCTAAAATTCCTTTAGAAGTTCATTGGAAAATAAAAATGTAGTATCTTAAATAATAAAAAGTGCACTCGAACCATTGAAAAAAATGTTTTCTCTGTAAAAAACCTCACTAATAGGCCACTTAATAACTATCACCACTTGAAAACTAGAAACATGTTTAGCTCTGTCTGCAACAAACTCTATATTATTTAGATGACAAGTTCATAAATTGCTTTGTCAAAACAGGGGAATGGAACATGAATAACAATGCTTGAATTCCCTGACAGATAGAAGTAATAATTTTTAAGAAACCAAAGCAAGAGTAATATTGCTGGATTGTTTCTTACAGTGTTATTCTGAGCTGGCTGGTCTGAAAAGGAGTATTTTGTGTGAAGTTTTAAAGGCAGTAGGGCTTGGGTTTGACCTGCTTTTGATTGTGTTACATTAATAGCACTGAAATGTAGGGACACTGTTTATTTGTACAACATGGAAAAAAAAAGTCAGTTTTATCTGTATGCTTTAAAAATGTCAGTAAAACATACTTTGCTGCTGCAGGGGAAATGTCTTAAGCTAACACACTCTATTTTGATGGAAATGTCACTAGTTAGGAATCAAACCTGCTTTCAAAACTTTGGATACTGAATTAAATATACACTGTTTTGAAATGCCTGGTGTTTATCTTGGGATCTCTTTGCAGAATTTAGGGAAAAGATTTTTCTTAGATTTGTATGTTTAAAAACAAGAATTTTACATTTGTTCTTTTGAAATAATTTGCCACTTTAAACATGTTTCATGAC
>WEKX01023410.1:876768-948823 GCA_013390025.1 Pitta sordida
TCCTCCCATTGTGTGGCTCCAGTTAACCTTGTACCACCCCAGCCTGTCTCCCTGCTCTCCACGTGTGTTGGTGCTTTCCATCTCTGACACTTTTGGTGCATTTCTGCTCTTCCACTTTGACCTTACTTGCCTTCTTTTTCTCTCAGCCCTCCTGGTACTTTGTGCCTGCATCTTCCATATGCTTTTGACTTTTTTCTTCCTGATTCCCATCTCTTCCCCAAAGAAACCTTTTCTTCCAGCATATTTTCTTTTTGCCCCAAGATCTTGTGTCCTGTAGAGACACCATTGCCTGCCATCCCCAGTACTTGAGTATCAGTGTTTTCTTTTCCCCACAAAACCCCTTCATTCAGCCACTCCCAGAAGATTAAATTATTCTTACAGTGCCCAGGAAACTAATTTTGCCAATGTGTATCTTAGTCCAGCCTGAAATGTTATCTTGTTTGTTTAGGGATTTGTGTTTGGTTTGATTTTTTTTAATCATTTAGAAGGCCTGCAAGATTATTTTTCTGAATAATGGGTGATGCCAGAGAGAAATATGCTTCTCCACATTCTGAGCTCACTCACTGTCCGAAGCTGCATTTCTGCATAACTTGCTCTGAGATGCTGCTAGCGCAAATAATGAGCTAAGAAAGTGAACAGATTGGCAATACTAATTCCAGAGTGTGTATCACCCCTCTGCCTTCCACAGCCCTCCTGTCACTTGTCTTGACTCAGTGGTGTGTTCCCCCCAGCGCACGAGTTAGATCAAAATGAACTATCAAGTGTGTCCTCAGGGACTGCTGGGTTGGTGCATTTGATGTACGAGAGAGATTCTCTGTTCTGTTTTGGTTTGGTTGGGTTTTTAGTTGACACCACACAGCAGATGTATAGAAGGTATAAGCCTGGGGCTGTTAGAGTTTCATGAGTTGAATATTTTTATTTTGGGTAACAATGGTAGTATGAGTTAAAATAGTCTATCTTTGTTTCTCTAGTGCCTAGAGAGATGTTATTATATTAAACAAACAAACAAATTATTTGTATTAATAAATACCATCATTTTTAGGAGAAAATACGTGGCCTTTTCTGAAGTAATATAAAAAGATCACCAGGAAATTCTAAAATTCCTTTAGAAGTTCATTGGAAAATAAAAATGTAGTATCTTAAATAATAAAAAGTGCACTCGAACCATTGAAAAAAATGTTTTCTCTGTAAAAAACCTCACTAATAGGCCACTTAATAACTATCACCACTTGAAAACTAGAAACATGTTTAGCTCTGTCTGCAACAAACTCTATATTATTTAGATGACAAGTTCATAAATTGCTTTGTCAAAACAGGGGAATGGAACATGAATAACAATGCTTGAATTCCCTGACAGATAGAAGTAATAATTTTTAAGAAACCAAAGCAAGAGTAATATTGCTGGATTGTTTCTTACAGTGTTATTCTGAGCTGGCTGGTCTGAAAAGAAGTATTTTGTGTGAAGTTTTAAAGGCAGTAGGGCTTGGGTTTGACCTGCTTTTGATTGTGTTACATTAATAGCACTGAAATGTAGGGACACTGTTTATTTGTACAACATGGAAAAAAAAAGTCAGTTTTATCTGTATGCTTTAAAAATGTCAGTAAAACATACTTTGCTGCTGCAGGGGAAATGTCTTAAGCTAACACACTCTATTTTGATGGAAATGTCACTAGTTAGGAATCAAACCTGCTTTCAAAACTTTGGATACTGAATTAAATATACACTGTTTTGAAATGCCTGGTGTTTATCTTGGGATCTCTTTGCAGAATTTAGGGAAAAGATTTTTCTTAGATTTGTATGTTTAAAAACAAGAATTTTACATTTGTTCTTTTGAAATAATTTGCCACTTTAAACATGTTTCATGACACAAGTTACTTGCTTCTTTTCAAATCTTGCCATAGGCTGTAAAGGACTTTTGCTGTGATGAAATCCCTATTATTTGATGTGGGGTTTGTTTATTACCATTTTAGTGCCACGTCTCGATGTTTCCTGTGTTTCTCTTTTATTTCCTCCATCCTGTTTTCCATGCCTTGTTGATGTGGACACTGTATGACAGTGTCTGGTCGTATAACCAGGATATTATGGAGGCCTCTGGGCTCCAAGTCATGCACAGGAGAAAAGCAAATTAAACATGGGCTTGCAAGTGGAGAGGAGTAGAGGGATTGACTCAGGAGCCCTGGGTTGTGTCCCTCCCTAACAGGCAGGACTACCATAACACGTACTTGTAGGGGACAAGCTACATCCTGAGATAACTGAGATCCTCAGACAGACCAGAGTGCTCTCCGGAGTCCCTAATGAAATCATCTGGTTCCCCTATGACTCAGAAAAATCCTCCTGCTTTCAGTAATGGCATCAACAGACTGATCCTGGTGAATCTTATTGCAGAGAGTAATTCAGGATATTTCTGCCTGCCTAGCCCTTCTACACAAGGTCACTCTCTGGAGCAGGGTGGCAGAAATGTGTCTTGTGGTTCCCAACTGGTGCAAATTCCTTCACCAACCGTGATACCCAGAACATGACATTGCTTCTACTGTCCCTGGCCTGTCATGGAAGGGAGAGCTGGAATCAGGAAAGCCTTTAAATAGCTGCAGTTATTTATTTTAGGGCAAATGAATCACAGCCCGAAGTTGCATGAGCAGGATATTTTGGTGGATGAGGACCATTTGTCTGTTTGTTCTTCACTGGGCTTTTGAAGTATTTGACATTGCAATTTTGTCTTCCCTTAATGTAATTTTTACACGAACTGTAAACATACATGCACAATATATACATGCATGACTAGATAAACTCAGTTATGTGAAATCTTGGTTCTTAAGATTTATAACCACAAAGAAAGTATTTGGAGCTGAATTAGTCCTTAGTGGATGTTTCAGTTTTGAACCGAGCTGTGAGGCTTAATGCTTTCTTTTTTATGTACTTTCTTTGAGACTTTTTAATTCAGACATTTAATCTTTGGTGTTTTTTCCTGCCTACTGGTTTCATCTTGCCTTTTTGTGGCTTTCTTTGATTATTCCTGTGTCCTAGTTTTTCTTTAGAAGTTAAAAATGTATTGTTTCTTTTAATTCGTTTCTCTTGATACTTTTTTTTTAGCACTAGTTGTCATCAGTTCTAAATATTATAAAGTCATTCTTAATGTAGTTGAAGATGGAATTTAGCTGAACTAGGTGTCCAGATTTTTGGTAGTCAACTTGTGTGTGAAACAGAAGTTTCAAGGGGTCCAAGTGGCTTCTGGAAAGTTACCTCTGTTAGTATGTATGTCACTGTGACTTAGAAGCCAGACCTTTGCTTCAGAGCATTGTGTGCTCATCTTGTTTTTTAATTAAATGTCAGGATCTCAGTTGTGAAGATCAAAATGATTCCTTCTTTCAAGTTCCGTCAGGAAGGTGACAGAGCGTTTGTTTTTGTTTTCTCTCTTGATGAGATAAGCTTCCCTTTTCATCTAAATGTTAAGACTTTTCATCCCTGACTTTGAAGACACGAATAAAAAGCATCGGATGAAACTATTCAGATGTAAAGAGGCTTTTGATCAGGCAGTTGTTGAAATCATGGATAGTTGCACTTTAGAATATTGTATACACGATCTACGGAAGTGTGAGGTTTTAAGACTGGTTCAATTACATATATCAAAAAAGGTACTACCTTAACAGCTCAAACTTTAATCAAGAATAGTGTTTAGAAACATTTCAGCCCGTCAAATGCATTAGTTAAAGTATACTAAAGTTTATGAGCTCTTCATCAGCAAGTCTCTCAATAGGAATGGGCAAAGGCTGCTTTATGCTTCGTGTGTTGTAATCCCAATACCTCTGGCAAATTTAGAGGTCACAGAGGGGGATTTCAGAGAGGAGAAGAGGGGACAGCAACTCTGCCTCTTCCCTTTAAACCTAAGCATCTGTTGCTATGGAAACCCCGGAGCTTGATGCTGGAGCAACAGGAATTGTCACCCTCTGTCCCGACGCGGCCCCGCTGGGCTGGCAGGGCCGGACCCCCTCCTTCCGCTCCCCGGTGCCTGCCCGAGCACATGCCCGTCATCCCTGCGGGAGCCTTCATTCCCGGCCGAGGGAGCGATGCCCGTCGCTCCGCGCAAGGGCTGCGGCTGCGGGCGGGTCTCGGCTCGGTCCCGACCCCAGCCCTGACCCCGACCCCAGCCGTGACCCCAGTCCCAGTCCTGACCCGACCCCAGCCCTGGCCCGGTCCAGCTCAGCCCGACTCCGGATGTGTCCCAGGCTCCGCGACCGCGGTTGTTTATCCCCGGCCGGAGCCGCCGGGAGCCGCTTTGGGTGAATTTCCACTGAGGGGCGCTGAAGCACGTTTTAATGCAGCAAAAATGAATTAATACAAAAATAGTAAGAGACACGATTTACCGGATTCTTTTAAGAAGCGACGACAACAACCACCTCAAACCACCNATGCCGTAAAGGAGATGATTGTAGAAGAGCCCTCCTTCCCCAGAAGAGCAACGTGCTTTGAATGAGGCTTCTCAGCCTCTTCCACTCCGTCTCACACACTCTGTCACTCTGCCTCTCGCTTGTGCACACTGTTGGTATGCGACCTCGGAGGCGACTGCTCCGCCACCTCTGCCTGGGGAGCCGCTGACAGCCAGCGATTGAGCCAGCCCCCCCTTCCTCTTTTTTTTTTTTTTTTTTTCGCCTTTGTAAACACAAACGCACACCCCCCAACNACACCCCCAAAGCACATTTAATGCTGATCCACTCAGGCGCCATTATCGGGGTACGTGTTCGTGGAGTGTTTTGATTATTTTTTTTTCTCCTATTTTTTTTTTCCTTCCCAACACTGGATGGTGCAGCATTCCCGGAGCCTCTGGTGTTTCGGCTCGATTGCGTTTTATTATTTATTTATCTATCTGTCTTCTTTCTTCTTCTCCCCGTCACTGCCCCCGTCTCTTCTCTCTCGGTCCCCCTGCCGTTCCTTTCTGGGTGCCGGTGCAGAGGACTGGGGAGCAGGATCGCTCGCTCTCCCTTCCACTGATATGGGATTGATCCTCACCCGTGTGTAGCATGCTGTAGCCAAAATAGAAGAGAGGAGGGGGAGGAAAAAAAGAAGCGGCTCTCTTTCCCTCCCTCTCCCTGTTTTCCCGCGGATTGACTTCATGGCTTCACTGTACCAGCGGTTCAGCGGGAAGATCAACACCTCCCGCTCGTTCCCTGTTCCTCCCGAAGCGAGTCACCTCCTGGGCGCCCAAAGCAGCGAGGAGGACGGAGCTGCCGGCAAGACCTCACGTCCATTGCAACAGGAAAGCAGCCGGCCCCGCTTCCAGTACCAGTCGCGAAGTGACTGCGAGGAGGAGGATGTAAGCGCCGGTCGTTCGCGTGGGGTTGGGTTGGGTTTTGGGTGCCCCCCCCTCCCCGCCCCCCGTCCTGCCGGGTGCTTCTGTGCCCCTCTAGGCTGCCGGCGATTTCTTGCGTTTTGTCCGCTCTTCCAGGCGGGTCTTTGCACTCCTTTACTTCCCCGAGGATAGGACGGGACGGAGCCCGCCAGGACCCGAGCCGAGCCGGTGCTGTCCCCGCACCTGTCCCCGTTGTTACCTGGCTCCGCGGAGCAGGGCTGGGGGGCGCGGGGTCAGCACCAAACAGCGAGTGCAAGCTCCGGCCGTCTCTCTTCAAGCGAGACGACAAGGCTCCCCACACCCCTTTTTATTATTTTTTTTTTTTAAATTTTATTATTATTCCATGTTTTAGTCTGTAACGCTCCCCTGGGGCAGAAGTCTTCACCTCCCTCTTTGCTTTCCCTCAGCCTTCCCAGCCTGCCTGGCAGCAGGGAAACTTTTTAACCCCTGAGCAGCCGTTTCTGGGTCTCTCTGTCCCCCCTCCCCGATGCTCCCGGGTGAGGCCCCTCGGGGAAGGCGCAAACTTCGGCCACGCACCTTCCGCTCCCGCGCTGCCTCCGAGAGCAGCGGCTTCAAAGGGTGCATCTGCATATCGCCTTAGTAACGAGTGACTCATCCAGGCCGCCGGCTGTGTCCGATGGAGTTAAACTTGCCTGGATCGATAGTTCTTTCGAGGTGGCGAGGAGGGAGAGGAGAGGATTTGGAAAGAGGGGCAACTAAGAGAAGAAGAGCCAGTGGTAAATGAAAACATGTGGTTCCTCATCGCTGGCTGGCTCGGTTTGCCAGAGGGATTTAAGTGTGTTTTGCCTCTGTGGACGCACACACAAGGGGAAGCAAATGGTTGCAGTTGGAAATAATGTTTGTGTCTGTTAAAAATAGTTCTTGCCCGAGTGGGACGCGTTAGCTTTGCGGCAGGGCTCAGATTTGGCTCTGGGAACGTTCCCCAGAAAGGCACCGCTTCAAGCCACGCCAGCGGGTCTGCTTCACTCGGAGGAGAGAGTTGTGTGTGCAGGAAAATTTCCTTGAGTTTTCTTTTAAATCCCTATCCATTTTCCCTGTCCCTTTGTAAAGACTTTTTCGGTCTGTAGAGCAAGTACACTTCTGCCAGCGACGAGGCCAATCGAGCTAAACCTCTCCCGGAGGTGACTGCCATGCCGATAGCCCCGGGGGCCGGCGCTCACAGGAGCTTGGATTGACTCTTGCCTGTGACCCGCTCGCCGGCAGCGATCTTGGCACTGCCGCTCCTTGGCCATGGCCAGCTGCGAGAAGGGAGCGGTCCCCTGGCATCCCTTCCCAGCGTGTTTGGGGACACGGAGCCCTTCCCGGTGTCGTGCAGGGCTGTAGGTGTCGCTGCGAGCCAGCGCAGTGCCGGGGCTGGGCTCAGGCACATTTCCCTCGCTACTTGCTTTAATTTTGCTTCCCGGGGTTTGGAGACAGATGTCTGGAGCCGATTCTCTGGTCACCAGAAACGCTGAGCCCGGAAGCAAAGGAAAGCACGCAGTTTGGCATGTGCGAGTGACTTGTGCTGACAGGCTCCAAAATAATGTTATTAAGGATATTACATATTCAACTTCTATAAGGAGAACGCTTTTAAATTATGTTTTTGTTGGGTTTTGTTGTTGTTGGGTTTGGGTTTTATTTCCGTTTCTCCCCTGAGAGCTCCGTGTGTGTGTGGAGAGCATTGCTGGGCACTGCTGTGTGTTGAGGGAAAGGTACCTGCCTGTGTGCCAGAAGTATGGCCAGAAACAGGGACTTGGGGGTGACTTCTAAACGCACGTGGACACTTTTAGTGAACTATTTTTAAAGGTGGCAGCGGGGTAGGAGAGGGCTCAAATGCTCCCGTCCAACAGAGGCCGGGCAGCCGGCGCTGGCGGTGTCCAGAGGAGGGTCATTCTGGTCAGAAGGATGGAGTCATGGCGAAGCCAGTGGAAATGGGGTTTAAATCGTGTGTTGGAGCCGAGGCAGAGGGCGGGCACAGGCAGGCGCGGGGCCCCGGAGGTGTCCGTGGTGCTGGAGCGGAGATGTCCGGAGTCCTGTACCTGTGCAGGGGCAGGAGGAACTGTCCCGGGTTCTGAACCCGGTCTGTCCCGGGGCAGGAGGAGCTGTCTGGAGTGCTGAACCCGATTTGTCCTGGGGCAGGAGTAGCTGTCCCGGGTTCTGAACCCGATCTGTCCCGGGACAAGAGGAGCTGTCCGCCGTGCCAAACCCCATCTATTCGAGGACAGGCGGTACTATCTGCTCTGGAGAATCCCTCCTGTCCCGGGGCAGGAGGAGCTGTGCCAACCCCCCTGGGACTAGTGTCTAGGTGAGCTGGCAGTGATCGCTCACTCTTGGCCATGGTGAGCTCACAGCGGACACAGGGGATTCCTCTCCCCCCCCTCGGTTTGTGCAGGGAGCCAGGACCATGAGCTATTGCTTATCCTGGGAAAGGGCTTAACGAGACAGCATTGGAAACATTTCTCTAAAGTGATTAGACTTCTGTTTTCTGTTCTGCACAAATACTGTGGTGAGGGCATTCACATTGTCTGTCATCCTTCAACATCAATATAGCAGGAAAAGCCAGAATGTAAATATATAGAAATAGAGCTGTTGACTTTTTTTTTTTTTTTTAGTTATTTTTTCCCCTGCTCACATTTGGAACTATCAAAACAAACCTGAGAGAGAGAACTAGACTATTCCATTCCCGGCTCTGTCATATGATTAATAATCAGGAGAGAAGTGATTGTTTTTTTATGGGTTACTGATGATGACTTTTCATATTGAAATATGTGTGCTGTATGCAGCACTATATTTTCAAGCACCAGTGAAGACCTCAATGCAGTATAAAACAGAGAGAAAGAGAGGATCTTGCCTTTGAAGGTCACAGTATTTTAAGTAAGCGTTTTGTCCACTGGAAGTACTACTGGTGGAAAAATACTACATCAAAAGTTAAAAAGGAGGCAGTAACTCTCTGAAACACAAAATTTTAAACTAAAACAATCATGGTTTTCCAATGAGAATTGCTGATTTCACTCTACAGCCACCATTGAGACAGACTTGAGAACATTGTTTTTGTAACAAAGTATGGCAAAGCAGAGATCACAGAACTCTTTAGAATTTGAAAGTAGTTTTTCTTATGCTTAAATTTGTGTTGAGTATATGAGAAAATGTATAGAGTAGACCTAACTTGTGATCAAAACCTGGAATAAATAATGCAATTTTTAATGTTAATTATTAGTCTGAGATAATTGTGGTATTTATGGGAGAAGTAATAAGAAAACTAGGTTCTGTATAAATGACCTCGAAAACTGCTTCCTAGTTGGCTCTGTGGCATTACTGACATGTAAGTTAATTAGCTGTTTTTAAAAAAATCGAGGGCATTTTTCTTTGTTAAAGGATTAGCTTTTCCCTACATTTATTTAGATGTGAGGAAACATCTGTGAGGACTCTTCTTTCAGTCTAGAGTGATGGTATAGCAGTTTATGGAGAATTTTAGTAACATAATTCTCCTTTTTAGATTGATGAGATTAGCTTTTAGAGGGTTACGATGTCTGATTTTAGATTGATGAGATTAATGCTTTCCATATTATACTGTTGAAGGGGTTTTCTCCTACGTGTTGACTTGAGAACTTCTCCCCATAAAATAAAGCTTCTTCATCTTTTCCAGGCTTTTTCTTCTTTGACATCACAGTGATTAATGAGTTTAATTTTTGCAGGCAACTGCCAGGAGGTGCTGAGTAAGATGTATCATGCTGATTGTGTATAACACCGCTCCTTTTAATTACTGGGATAATAACAATGCATTAATCAGGTGCATAAAAAAGCTCATCACTTTTCTGTTACACAGAATATTGATCTATTTTACAATGTGCTGGCTATAAAACAATGATCACAGAAGTCCTTCTTAAACTGAATTTTATATGTTAAGTTCTCTGTTAAAAGTACTGAACCTTCCACTTAAACATCATAAAAAATTTTCTATATAAAAAGCTATATGCTTCATTCCCACAGGTTCATTACTTAGCCAAAACTCCTACTGGCTTTAATAGGAGACTGAACCATATGTTTAGTCCTAAAGTACAAAAGCTCTCATTAGTATGAGTATTCTTTCAATAACTGAATTCTGAATATTTCTTTCTTTCCTGCATTTTCTTTATTACACTTTCTGAAATTGATTTTTTCAACTTATTTACCTATTGGGAAGGGTTTCATTCAAATATAAATAGAGATAATTTTGAGAGGCTTCAGTAAAACTGTGTTTCCCATTTGGATAAATTAAGTATTGAGTAAATAAAATACCCTTTGTTAACAGAGTGAGTCTGAGAAAGTGAGAATCAAAGCCATTAGTGTAAAAAAATGTAATTTGGTATGTCAGACTTGGTGTTGTATGTAATTGAAAGTGTTAATTTTCAGTTCATTATTTGTCTAATGGGAAGAGATACTGCCTCCTAGAAATGTATGTCAAGGACAATGTTTCAGAAAGGTTGAGGACTGAGCTGCAGGCAACAGGCATTTCAGATGTGAGATGTTGGTTTTTTCCTAAAGACATGAGTGAATTAATTGTCTGAAAGGGTTCTTAGGACTGACTTCAGGAGTCCTAACTTTACTGTAAGATAAAATAATCTGAATTCCAACCAGAAGTCTATCTACTGATCTGAATTACTGTGCGTATGGGAAGAAACTACTGTTTAAACCTATTAGAGTCTCCTGCTTCTTCTTGGTGAGTTCTTGGATGTTGAATTCATTTGTCCTACACCCATTAAGATGTAGAGAGTTGGGACTAGGTCTTTCAGTGGAAATAGTTAGGTCCTGCTGACATTCTGTAAGGCTGCTTTTTGAAATGAATAAAAGTTGCAGCTTATGTCCTTCCAAAGGAACAGTTACAATCCCTGTAAAAACCATGTAGGTTATATTTGCATGGAAGTCCATCATATATTCTGTGAGTACTGAATACTAGACACTCTGCTCTTCAGGCAATATGCTTTTTCTACTTCATTTTAAAGCTATATTTATAATTAAACCACCTTATGGTATTTGCTGCCAGTTTGAAATCAGCCTCTGTTTCTGCAGTGTTTACTAACCATGGTGGTCATACACGCACTAAAATCTGCCAGAGAGAATGTATTCTAAGTATTCAGGGATAACTGTGCGAAGAGGCTGCATCCTCTCTCTAATGGCAGTGAACGGTGCAGTGGGTTGGGATACTTCTTGTAGAGTACTCGGCTCACATTGTTTCTCTTTTGAGTGAGTAGCTCAAGTGCAGAAAGAGGAGTCTGAGCCCAGGGTTGGAGCAGCGCAAGTGGGTTTCCAAAGGGCTTTCGTAGACATAAGAGGTGGGAAAAATATCTGTATGTGCATTTCTCCATCCATTTGTATATTTTTGTTTTTTGAAAAGGCCAGAGAGAAGACAATTATTAGGATGTTTATCACATATTTGAAAATGCTTGTTGAGAGTTAGAAGATTTTGTCCCTTGAAATAAAAAACTTTACCTTAGTTTGGGCTAATATATTTGTGTTTGTGGTGGTCCAGAAAAGTTTCCCATTACTGCTCATTAACTGCAAGTTGGTTTTACTGGGATTTTTCCCTTGTGTGCAGAGTGATTCCCATCATGTTGTTGTGACGTAAAAGCATTTTCATCCCAAGACCAAGGGGTGGCAGCCTGTCGTGGCTATGGAGCACTTGGCTTTTCCTTGTTTTTGTAGGAAAGCACCAGCCTCCTACTTGTTTATATTGTCAAACATACATGGGGGGGGAGTCAGTTCAATTCCTTATTTTGCTTTCTCTGAGTCTGAATCTAGAACCTGTGAACCTGTGATCCAATTGATGACAGTTTTGGAACTCTGTTTTTCACCTTCAGGGAAAAATATTTGCTTTCAAAAACTTATAAAAAATGGTTCAACAGTAGTTTTAAATATTCAGGTATGGGGGAGAGAGCGGAGAAACAAGTCTTTCTCCTAAGGGAATGTTTTCCTCTTTTCTCACCAAAGAAAATAAAAATGCCAGTGTTTTCCCAGAAGCCTCTTTCACTCATAGCAGGTTGTGATACAGTGTAGCTTTTCAAAAGTAAACACAGATAATTTAGGTTTGTAATTTCAAGGTTTTTGAAAAGATTTGTAGTCAAATAAAAAACCAGATATTGGAATGTATTTTTTAGTTAGATGCCTAAATAGTCACTTTGGATCAGGTTCTTACTCACATATGCTCATATAACTTTGAAAGTGTTATGTGTATTCATTAAATTGTGGGTGTTTGGTACTGATAAGATTCCGTGTGGGTGAGTTAACTCACTTAAAGCATATTTTGAGTCTGTGCATTCATCTATAGGAATAGATCACTGTGCCATAGTCCTTACTGCCAGTGTGGAACTACAAAAGGGAATGAGAATTGGCACGTGTATGTTTTGCAGCACAGAGCAGAAGGGAAGGGAGGGAGAGGGTGGTGGCACAGTGCAGTGAGGTCTTCTGAAGGGTGGATGGGCAGTAGTTTGTGTAGTGAAAACACAAGTCCTTCACAACTATTCCACCTGTGGAGTGTTTGGGAACTTTCATTTCCCACATTCAACCAGAATTTTAATTATGTCTCAGACTTTAAGCACTTCAATTTAGACATCTTTCATAGTTTGTGGTGTTGAAATAGCGCTTGAAAGTCTTCCCAAAAATTACAGCAAAGATTAATGCAGTTTTTAAGCCTCAGGGAACTTGTAATGTGGAGCCAAGGAGAGAAGTAGAGAGGGCTCTGATATTCCTTCACTTTGCAAGCAGTGAAGTTTAAGCAAAGGTACAGAAATTTGTGAGGTGATGTGAGAAAGGCCCACACTGTGACTCTGCTGATTTAAACTTACCAGATTCCCAATTAGCATGTTTTTTTGATTTTTTTATCACTTGTGTAATGTAAATTATTTTCCTCTAAACAAGATGCTTGTTAGCAGAGTTCTGCCATTCCATAGGTTCTTCCATGAGTTACTATCCCTGTGCCTTTTTGAACTTACTATTATCTTCACTTTGCAGGTGGAAAATCAGAGGCAGAGTTGATGGACAAACAGTTCATCTCAGCTCTATGGCAGTGATGGTTTGCTGTGGCTTAGCCCTGAGAGCTGCTGCAGTTTCTGGTTCTAGGCCTCAGGGGCTTTAAGGCTAAAAATTATTCCAGTTATCACTGAGGATGTTCTTACAGGTGTAAAACTAATTGTGAAGTCTGGCACATTTAAGTCTTTCCTGTATCTAGCACTCATTTCTGACAGTTTTCATCTGGCATTTCAAATGTCTGATGTTTCCCTTTAGCTGTTCAAGGCTTTGGAGTTTGCTTTGAGCAAAAGGAGGTTTAAAGCATCTAAAAACAAGGGTAGGACTATCTTAATGCTTTCATTATAATATTTCAGGGAGGGGGTGGCTTGGGCCTTTTTTTATTTCTTTTCTGTATTTGTCAATAGCATCTGCTCTAACATTTCAAGCAGATTTCACTCTAGGCAGACTCAAAAGCAAATGCAAATTTGTCCCCTGGCTTGCTGTCTTCAATGTCCAGAACTATATGAAATGGAAAAGCAGCAGTGGGAAATGCCTGGTAACTCACCTTTAGTTATACCGCAGTCATTAATTTTAAAGTGTTTATGACAAAAGTATGTATGTGTTCCTTATTTTCCATTAAAATGAGATCCAACTCTCTATAAAAGAAAGTAGCTGTGGTATTTTGGTCAGAGGAGAAATTAAACCCATGGGGACTGAGCAATTACATATGTTACTGCAGTCTCCAAGCCCTGGATCTGAAGACATTTGGCAGAGGCAGAGGAAGAATTAAGTCCAGTATCTGGGCAGCAGCAGGAGGCTCTTACTGTCTGTTGTCCCTTCTCAAGGGTATAAGCAGTGGTTTGCAGAGCCAACCACTGTGTCTGTGTCTGTGAAGATGAATTCAAGTGTCCTGCAGTGCCTCTGGCTAAGGGGGACTAAAAAAGACTTTTATTTATAAGGCCAGCCTTTGGCAAAACAAGAAGTATAAACTCTTAGCAGTAGCAAAACAGACCTTTATGCCTGTGCCAGGGTCACAGAAAACCAATCTGGTGGCAGATGCTGCTGGCAGGTAGGGTGGTATGGGAGGTGGCTCTGGGCTGATGGTTCTTCCCATTTGCTCCCAAGACTTCTGAGTCATGTATGGGCAATAGAGACATCAAGCACGGCTCATCTCTTCCCCTCTCCTTTTCCCCAGCCATACCTCATAGGAGAAAAACTCTGGAGGTTTTGGGCTCCTGGGAAGCCATGAGTCAGTTCTTCCTCCCTGTCTAACAGGTGGATGCTGGCAGCCTTATCTCTCTGTGCCCTGGAGCCTAGAGATGGATCTTCCAGCAAAATCTCAGATGGCTCCTCTCCAGCCTCTTCAAGGGGACATGCCCTCTGGCATAGCAAAATTCAGCTTCTGCCTGTCTCCCCTGCTCTGCTTTCAGGACAGGCAGGTTAGGTTATCTTGCATTGCAGAAGAAAAAAGAACCTTTCGCAGAGAGGAAAGAGTATGTTGGCATCTGCTTTAAATGGTGTTTGACCTCTTGCATAAGAGTCTGATCGTCCCAAGATAAGTTTATTGCATACACAGCTCTGAGATTTGCACAGATTGCTTGTGGGATTATGTTTCATGTGACTGTAGAATCCTGTCTTTATTTGTTTGTCATTTATTGCTAAATCCCTCCTCATGTTTCTGGATAATCTATATTAAATATGGTTTGTCTTTGGTTTTGTTTTTCCTGTTTCTTTTAGGTTCCAGAAAACAAAGGTAATGTTTAAAAGATCAAACTTCTATTACATTGTTGATAGGGAAACTGTAGAAATCAACAACCTTGTTGCCATAGAGACATAAATGGTTTATAGTGAAGCAAAGATTTCCACTTTTACTAGTCTTCCTTTATTGATACAGTTCCTCTGTCTGCTCTATATTAACTTTTGTTTTAATTTTCTTTTCTTTTTTCTTTTTTTTTTTTATTTGGATATTTGTAATCCTGAATACAAGAGGAGGTGCATGGAGAGAACACTAAAAGTATTTTAGTGCTTCACAGTGGTGTCTGATAAAGTGGGTACTGTTGAAGCAGCTTTTTTCTATTGTGAACTGCAGCAAAAGCAACACTTGTCAAAACACACGCAGTGAGTCATTGCAAACGAGTAATTAATTAATTCTGACATGGTCAAGGTTTAGGATCGCAGTAACCCATCTATTCCTCTTGCCTTGTTTATCCTGTCTGTATCTGGAGGCAACGTGCTTGGAAGTGGCTCCTTCAAGGAGTGAGTAATTCTCACTGATTTCTGGGCACATTTATATACCTTCACTTTGAGATGTCATGGGCTATGGTAGAGCACTGGAGAAACAATTCGAGAAGTCGTGCCATTCCTGGATCTGCCACTGACCTGCTGCATGACCTTCAGGGAGTTATTTATCCCTGTGGGGCAGGACCTGCATCTGTTGGGTACCATAAATGGATCAAGGCCGTGACTTCATTTGTGGCTTCACTGTGGTGGTGCAGAATTAAATAATTTCTGCTTTTAGCCTAAAGCTTTGGGCTAAAAAGAACCCACAGAAACATGAGATTATTAATAATTAGTAGTGCAGTCACTAATTCTGAAAGTGGCAACATTTGTGGGAGCATTGCTAATAACCAAAACAGGCCTGATTGTGCTTGTTTATGGTGGGCTAAAGGTCTCCCTCATTAGAGTTTCACAGGCAGTGCCAGAAACTGATAATTACTATAATGCACATTTTTCTTTTAGCTAAGAAAAGCTAATAAGCATCTGTAGTTTTGAAAATGTCAGATTGAGCCAAAGTGCATGCAATTAGATAAGGATAATGTAGCAGATAATAAGAAGATACATGATGCTGGATGAGCAGTTATCACACTGTTGTGCTTTGGCTGCTAAAGTGCTACGTGTCATGTAAAAGAAACTGGTTGCTGATTGAGAGAAAACATGCCAGAAGTTGTCAGAAATGGAAACGTGAGCTAATGTGGTAAAGTGACAAGGTTAGTCCTGGGGGAGTATAAGCATGGATGTCAGGCTTTTGATAGATGGAAGGGTTGTCTGGGTTAAAAGTCATGTACTTGGGAGGTGGGAAAGGCCACTGGGAAAAAAAAAATGGAAGCAAATGCGGAAAGGAAGATGGGCTGAATGGAGTAATTTGTGGTTGCAGTTTCTAAGGTTTCTTTTTTTTTCCTTTTTAAAAAAACTCTTGTGTGTGAGATGTCTGGGCTGCTCTGGCTGCTTTAGTGTGCTAAACCTTTCTTAGGCAACTGCTTTACTCAAAAGGAGATGCAGCCGTGATGCACTGATTAAGTGAATTTTCAATCAGTTTAATTTGCCCCTGGAGGAAAGAATGAAGCTGACTCTGAAAGCAAGAGAGAAAACGAGGATGAAAACTGGACAAGGGACAATGAAGGGAAAGAAGAAAGAGAAAAGCTGTGATGCACAGAACTGGAAGCCAACTCAGATTCTGGAAGACAGAGTTTTGCTTCTAAAATATTTTTTGCTATACAGCAAAGTATTTCTTGTGGCTGAGACTGAATATTCCATATTTACTCTTTGCTCCTACTTGGCCTAATGTAGGAGCTAGCTCTGGGCAGGTGGGCAGGTTCTTCAGAATCTGGAAGAATAGGATTTTTGGTCTCATGTTTTGTTTTTTTTCTCCTGAAATATCTCTTCCAACCTCTTGTGGAGTGTTATGATGTCTCAAGAAGGAAGAGATTGGAAGTAATTTCCCCTACATTTCCATTCTATGATAATGTTTATCAATATTTGTTACTCTTTAGAATGCTCCAAGTACTTAATATCTTTATAAAATACCTGATAGAAAAGGTGTATAGTTCTCATCCACTCCTCTTCTGTAATATCTTTAATGAGATACTCTAGAAATACTTAACTAGTGGCCAGCTATGTAGTGTTACAGATGCAGTCTTAGAAAAAAATATTACTATTATCCTTTTGAAATATTTGAATTGCGGATAACAAATTCAAGGTATCTTTTGTTGCTTATGAAACATTGTCCATTTGCATGTACACTTCTGGTTTACATCAGATCACATCCCCTTTTTTTTTGTGTACCTTCAACCCAGATTAACTGTGTTTGTACTACAGCATTGTACAGAAGTGTGTTTGATCATGTGTTTGGAGAGGTCTCAAGGAGAATCCTAGAGTCACAGAATGGTTTGGGTTGGAATGGGACCTTAAAGATGATCTAGTTCTAACCCACCTGCCATAGGCAGGGAAATGTTCCCTGACTATGAACATTTATCGGTGGAGTGGGGGAGAGGGGGTCGAAATTCTTTTCCATGAATATTCAGGGAGGTAACACATTTACATTAGCCACATGCACAGCACATGCAAATTCACAGCATGTATAAACATGGCCAAAAGGGTTATTTTTGTTGTTGTTGTTTTGCTTTGTTTTATTTTTACAGTTCACTCAATAGCAAGTTATATGCTCCTCAGCACATTGCTCTTCTCAAGGTGTTGGGCAAAGTTCATGTTGGAGGAGAGGGAAAAGAGAAGGAATCTGCTTCTCTCATGTTGGGTCATGAGGGAGTATTTGCTTTCTCTCACAGACACAAGAGTGCTCGTAACAACTGCACAACTCTGTAGTGCTTCTCCTCTTTGGATGAGATAGAAAGAAGTGTCTCATGGCACAAGAGAGAGAAGATGAAGGTTAAGAGCAAGGTTAAAGCCAGTTTAATCCCACTTTGTAAATCTGCATGTGAAATCCCTCAAATTATAGCCTTGTTTCTTCACCGTTTCTTCCTGTCTGTACTAAGTTGAAGCTCTTTTGGGAATGGGCTTTTGGCAGATAGCTCATCGCTATTGGGTTGGAAAGATATGTGAGAATGCCATAGTCAGCTTTTTAACTGTGCAGTTTAGTATAAACTGTAGACTGCAGCAGTGTGTATCAGAGGATTGAATTTGCTCTAAAAGTTCCACAAAAGGCTCCTCTTTTGCTAAAGACAGATTGTGCCAGTCCAACCTGAAAAACTGTAATTTAATTTGAAAGCACTGTTCTGCATTCCTTTCACCTGATCTCGATTGGTGACAAGCCATAAAATTTCTCTGTGGTCCACTGGAGTTCCATAAATGAGAATTTCCTAACTTCATAGAATGATTAAAAGCACTCCAAATGTATACTATTAGGAAGGTTTCTGTGAGACAACTCAATCAGAAGACTTCAGACGCCTTTTGGAAGGGTTTGATTGGAAGATTGCTGAGATAGGTAATAACTGAGGGGAAGACTAATAAACTGTGCTTTATTTATTTAAGCTTTATACTTAAAGGAATTTAAAGACCCAATGATAGTGCATATATGTGGCAGAGGTTTTTCCTGTTTGCCACAAGGGCTTGAACATGAGTTATAGAAGGATCAGTGTCTCTAGCAGGGATAAGTGGTATCTGTGTGGCTGATCTTGGCAGCAGCACATTCCCGTGTTTTTCTTTCACCCAGTGCCTCGGACAGCACTGGAAAGCAGAAAGAAGTAAATTGATTTTATGTGTACTCCCTGTATCTCATCTAGAAAACTCATCTTCTTCCAGCATGTTGGATCATAAACCAAAAACTGAATCCACTTTCATCAAATGTTTGTAAGTAGTGAACTATTTCAGGGCCGTTCTGTTTAAGGCATTTCTACAAACAGAAGGATGATTTATCGACTCATTGCAAAATACGTGTTGGGCATTGGAGACTTCCTTTCTCCCTCTCCCCCCTTTCTTACAGGCTGGCTGTGAGTTTCCAAGCAAACAAGAAAATGCGACTATTTTATTTTTCTCTTCCATTTGTTTTCATGAATGCCAAGCAGAGACTTATTAAGCAGTAAATGGGAAACCAGGTATTTGGAATCTGAGCCTCTTAACATCAGTTTAGGTACTCCACATTTCTAAGATCAGATGAAGAAATCTGATGGCTGCTTTCAGTCACACAGGTTATTTGAGATTTTGTCTGTTGACATTGCTAAATATTCTGATGAAAACTTAGGATCTATGTCATAGTTAGTGCTTATTTCTCTTTTCTTCCTCTGAAGCTCAGGGCACTCCAGCATGGTACAGCACCAAAATCTGTTTTTCATGTCACAGTGACATAATCTTAATTTTCCGCATGTAATTTCAAGTGCTCACTAGAAGGCAAAGAGGCTTTTAATTCATAACAGGTCTTATGTCTTGTCAAAGTACCAGATTAGAAGTTTCCATGAGTTGGTCTCTCCCTTTTACTGGTAGTGGTGGAATTGGGGAATCTGCCCATCCTCAGGATAACCATGCAGCAGAAAGTTTCATTGTCAGACTCAAGCATTTCCATCATTTTTCTTGGTCAGCTTCAGTAATCACTGCTTCTCATTTATTCAGGTCAGTGGGCCCTTCTCTGGGGACAGTAAAGTTTTTTAAGATGAAGGATACTGTTGGAATAAGAATAGATGGCTCTAATCCGGTCATAAATTGTTTTAGGCAGGAAATAATAAGACTTTTAAGATCTCGAGCACTGAAGCATTGAAATAGGCTTCTAGAAAGAGTGGACAAAGATGAAAGTTGTATCTACCTTCAGGATACGTCTCAGAAACCCTACTTTTATGAGATTATATACCTGCCCTTGTAAAACACTGCAGAGAAAACAAAGGGTCCACTTTTACAACCATATCTTCTGAAATTTTGCATGAACCAGTGAAGAGGTCTCTGCCTCCATCTAGGTAAGAGGAACTTCAGTTGTAATTATGCAGGCTAAACATCTTTTCAAAGAATCTCATGAAGAGGTGAAGGTTATTACACTCAGTGTTTGTAAGAAACAAAAAATACTCACAGTAAAATGGCTTATACAAGGCTGAATACATCCTTCGTGCATATTTTTAAGATAGTTCAGTCAGTTTTTTTGACAGTCCCTTGATTGCTGCATTTTAAACAAACTGTGTCAGATGTATGTGATATTTCTCTGTGCCTTTCCAGCTACCTCCCCTGTAGGCCAAACACTTTCCATTTCAAGAGGCAAGATGTTAAGAGGTCTGGCACTAGGAGACATTTAGTTTGTAAATGGTCTGTGTGGAAAAAATTAATTCAGAACAGCTCTTTTTCTCTTATTGTTGTAGAATTGTATGGTTTTTTTGCCAAAGTGCTTTGCTTTAGTGTTTCTACATGGAGGTCAGAGTCCTTTACAGAAAGCACCTTTGCCTACCTCCATAACAAAGACAGATTGCAAAGGAAAGCCTATGGATGCAAGAATATGAGGCAGTTTGCTTTCTGTTATAGGACCACTGCAGTGTATGAAAAATATCTCCAGATTACGTGAGTTGCAGATTTTGGTATCTAAAGAGTATTTAGTAGCTCAGTACATTAAAAGATCGAGAACAGTAGCTGAGTTTGAACAGCTGTTGCTGCAGACTCAGGAGGAGTGTCCTCTCTCTTGTCTTTTCTGAACACAGGAGATACAGGTGAGTTGGAAAGGAAACTGAGGGAGAGTGACCATGGCTGGGTGATAGTGACATGCTGAGATGTAAGGTTCTGGCAAATGTGAGTGTAAAAAATGCCCAAGAAGGGGTACCACAGGAATCACAGGCAATTCCCATAAACTTCTTCCCCTCAGTACCCCTAGTGCTCATTTTTCAATCTCAGTAACTCAAAATGTTGCCAGTGTAGGAGTGGCAGTGTCTGGCTTGTGAGCAGCTGTGTCCTTTACTGCATCTGTCCCTGGGCAGTTTTGAAAATTTGACCTACGGCAAGACTTGTTTAATGCAGATCTTTCTTCAAATCAAGCAATAAGAGGCATACATTTGGAGATATTTAATGTAGCAAGACTGCTCTAAGGCAGAAAATCTCTTAGCAATTATCCCAACAGTGGCAAGAGAGAAGGGTCCTCTTCCTTTTTGGACAGTGCAGGAATGGAAGAGCAGAAGTGATGCTTTCTGAAATGGATGCTGAGGGACAGGGTGGTGATGGTGCTAGTTATATCAGTGCAATTAGAGGCTGAGGATGCAGATGACAGCTTCTCACAAGTGTAAAGAAGTGGTTTGGATGTGCAGGACAGCAGGTGTGTTGATGTGGTGGGAATTGACAAAGAATATCTGCACGTGAGTAGCAAGTCAGCCAACACCATGGCTGTGGCATGTGGCTGGGAGTTAAAGAGCTGACTTCTGTTCCTGTAAGGCATTTAATTTTCCACGGATATTTAAATCCCTGTGTTCTATTGGGCAGATTTTCCAGAAGATTTTGGTTATGCAATAAAAGCCATCTGATACTGTTTCGACACTGCTGTTAAAATGAAGTGTTCTTGTTATATCCTATAATCATATTTGAGCTTTCTGTTCTTGATGGTTTTTCTAAGCCCTAGGCTAAAAGGCATTGTAATAGAAATTATTCACCCAACAAAATGTCCAAACTGTGAAGAACTAAAACTCTCCTTTTTTTCCCCTACTTCTCAAGACAGCTAAGATCACAGTACAGCTTACAGTGCTTGAAAGTGCTAATATGTGTTGAAGACTAAGGATTTTTATGGTTATTTGAGCTGCTATTTTACATGCCACCAAACACACAGTCGATCTAAATCAGTGCCTCCCCAGGGCTATGCCTGCCCAAGGGATGAGGGTCCCTCATGCAAAAGCTACACGTGCAGGACTTTGGGATGCTCTTGTGGAAGAGCTGAGGGTACCACAAAGTCTCTGTTGTGCTGATGAAGTGCCAGCTTTCAGCTGCTGCTCATTCATATTCGTCAGAGCTAATTTATCTGCTGATTACTCACACTGCTGTAAACCTTCAGTTGCTGACAGAAATTGTTCAGGCCTCTTTAGATATCTCTGCGTGGTATTACAATATACATCAGAGAAACCACCACCATGTCAGGCACTCAAAACATACCAACAGTGCTGGATTTAACGTTGCCAGTGAATCTGTAAATTTATTTTTTTCTTTTATTCGTTACTCAAGTTTCCTTACATACTTTATGTTAGTCTGTAATTAAATGATTGTGTGTCACCGTGGTTGTGTGTGGTTTCTTTTCACAGGATCCCTCTTTCTATGCTCACAGTGTTTTAATGAAAAGCTCTTAATTTTCCTCCCATTTTTTAATGTATGGCCCTAGGCTTTAGCCTGCATTCCCTGCAGATGCTGTTCAATTTTCTCTTTTGGGCTCTTGTCTAGTACTTAATACCACAAAATTTAAATGCATCTCCAAAACTAGTGAATTTGGTTTCATGAGAAAGGTTCTGAGCATAAGGAGGGGTTTATTCCCCTGAGCTGAGGAGCAGTTCTTAATATATCCTGAATACCTTGGTGTAGAGACTATTTTTGTGAGAGCCTGAAACACAGATCTATGACCTCAGTGACAGTGCTGACCCTCAGCATTTCTCAAACAGTATCACAAGTCCCAGAGGTGAACATTTGTGAAGCAAGTAACACTGTAGTGCTCACTTAGCAAAATCCAGCTAAAATGTTTTGCCCAGCGTCAAAGAATATGGTTGTGTGAGAGACAGGGAAATTGTCTGTATCTTCAGCATGTCTTGCTTAGTCATGAGACTGTCATTCCTCCATTTTTCCAGCTCAGTGCTTCTTTTACTGTGTGCTTCTGTTCTTCAGTCATGCATGTCACCATGGGCCCTACTAATTCCCTCATGAACCTTTGCAGTGGAAATCCCTGTGCGCTTGAGGACAAGGCTAATTTGTGGTTACATTAGATTATATCAGTTCTATATAGACCCCTAATATTGTGCTGTATTTAGTGGTAAAATAAGACTTGTAGAGAGAAGTCATATCTTTTGTTAGGGTAACTGGCCTTGTGGGTAGACAAACTTTAAAGTGCAGGAGCGCTTCAAATTCCTCTTACATCGACTGACTTCCTCTTAAAAATCACATCTCTTTTATGTCCTCAGACCACTGAGTATAGAAGCAGACCCATCTTAAAAAAGGGAGCAGGGAAACAAGAGGTGGCATTACATGGCAGGAAATGGAGTCCTCAGTCATTCATCAGTAGATTAAATGTAGGAGAGTGTGACCACAAACTGTTGAGTTAAAGGGATAACAGAATAGTTTTGTTCTCATCATCTCTAAGAATTAGCTATTGTGGGGAAATAGC
The DNA here is from genome assembly GCA_013390025.1 of Pitta sordida. NCBI lineage: Eukaryota > Metazoa > Chordata > Aves > Passeriformes > Pittidae > Pitta > Pitta sordida. The sequence continues at coordinate 899,143 of WEKX01023410.1, forward strand.
TCCATCATTTCTCTGTAGTGTCGTAGTTCTCAGAACACTGGAAATATATGTAATGATTTGGAAATGCCAAATTCTTTTCTGATAGTAAACGGCATATTCGGTAACATCCACGTGACTCATTAGAAAATTGGATCAACAGCTCTGACACATTTCCACTATCTGTTCCCCTTCTGTATGCAGCTGACTATCTTTTGTAACATACTTTAACAAGAAATTATTTTGGTAGAACTTATCTTTCTGTTGCTGTTCATGGAGTTCTTGGCACAGAGGGGATGTAGTTTGTGCTGGGGTAATTAGGTAAACCTGACGGAGCTGTTCCACAAAGGAACTGATGTTTTCCTAAACTTTCTAATTTCAGTTTATTTGAAACTGGCAAGGTTGTCTTGACTTTAAGGACAGTTTTGACAATGACATTTTAAATTAGGCTAAATTAAAATAGAAGAAGGGAGTTGTAGCAATCTGTCTGGATGGATGAAATCATCTTTCAGAAAGCCTCCTAATCACTGAGGCATGGAATTTTATTGGTCTGCCTTATAGAAGTCATACCACCTCACAGAAATAATTAAACAGTCATTGGTGTAAAGTTTTAAACCCAGGTATCAAATTTCCCAAGCTGAATTTTCTAGATGCCATGGTGGAGAATTCTCAGATCTATGTAACCATTTAGGTGTTCCATGCAAATTAGGTCAGCTCACGTGGAAAAGAATGACAATATCCTCTCCAAGCAAATTTCCAAAATCTTCAGTCTAGGATTTTGGTGGATGAGAAAAGGATGAAATTATGGCAGGTCCAGCAGTAGAACAAAGCAACTAAGCTGAAGCAAAAAGTATCCACAAAAATATAAAGTACAACTATTTTGTCATGATCCTTCTTGTTCTGCTGCATGTTCTGTATTATTATAGTTGTCATTTCACCCAGTTTTTCTCTACTGAAGCTGTTCAAGAGATGTTTATCTTTTTGTATCTTCAATGTTTTTATTCCCAAGAAAGAATAATTGAAATCTGTCTCCCATTCATCTTTCTGCTCTGTGAGATACCGAATCTGAGTTAAGTTTAGGCAGAACTACAGAGCTGATCGTATAACATATTTAGAGGACTTTCCTACTTTTAATAAGACAATGCATCCTTAGGGTTTTAGAACAACTCCTGGATGAGTGAACAGAAAGAAATGTTCATCATTGCTAAATGGAAAACAGGACTCCTGCTGAGAGAGAAATGCAGAACCATATCATTTTTTATTTTATTGCTTTTTATTGCAAAAGATCTGCTTCCAAATTCTCTGAAGCTAGAGAAACTTCAGGTTTCTGGAAAATTGAAATTTTCTTTGTCTTGAGTGGCTCAAAGGACTAATTTGAGGAGAAAAATAGAAAGAAATATAGGTTTATGGATGAATGCGGAAGAAATTGTTTGTGTTCTCAGAGGATATAAATGTCTTTAGGAGGAAGGTTTGTATAGAATTGGCCACAAAAAGGGAAACAAGCTCAAAGTATGATCTCTTTAGAAGAAAGTTTAGTAAGGGTGAGACTCCTGAGACTGTTGAGAATGCTTTCTGTAAAGAAAGTTCAGTTTCAGTTTTGGCCTGTAAATATTTAGTAGTTTGTGTTCAGGAACATACAATTATGGTTTTGAGGTCAAACAGCCAGTATTTGGTGCAATGTCCTATTCTGAAAGGAGTAGTTCTGAACTACTTGGAAAAACAGTGTAGATCAACTCACTCTTTTCCATAATTATGTTCAGTCCATCTGATCCTCTGGTCACAAGATTTTGCTGCATCAGAATTGTGGTTTCAGGTGTGAATACTAAATCAGTAAAGAACACCAAGCAATATTCAATATTCCCCAGTAACCCTGAGCTTCTGTATTGGAAAGAACAGGAGTTTGCTGCATTGCTGGAAAGGTGTTGATATATTTAATGCAAGCAAGGACAGCTTGCACACCCGATGTATGCAACAAGCTTGCACCTACCTGGTAAGGCAGAAATCACAGAGTTTGGGCACATGAGCTATTAAGTGGCAGCTCCCTGGCAGTAAGTGCCATGTAAAGGCTAAACTAATCCAAATTACCTTATATTTGCCATGGGCTAAGACTATGGGCAAAGAAAGTTATTTCAAATCAGCTGCCAAGTGACAGTTTTATTGCTTGCTGCGTCTTGCCTGTTTGTACCTGAGCCCCAAGGAGCAATCCATCCTTTGGACAGTCTGTTTGTGCCTTGTCTTCAGTCTTGATCTGTGAGTGGCTCTACGACAATATAGTGATGGACTGGTCAGTGTGGGTAAGAGCAATCTGCTGTGCTGCCTCAAATCTCAGATTAAACTTGTGATCATCACTTGAATTTTTGGTGCATAAAGCATCTGTTGCCTTGACACTATCCTAGCCATCTCGTTCCATCTTCTTCCATGCTTCCTAACTATTGATGGAGTATTGCTTTAATATTCCACTAATAATAACGTGCATATCTCTTCTTCCCTGAGACTGTTAGGAGTTTCTCTCTCTTCTGAAGGTAACCAGCTTGTACTCTTTCTACCCCTTCCCAGAAAATAACATCTGGGTACCCATGTGGTGATTATATCTGTGAGATCTCTTCTTGATCCAGTACTCATGAGGATACTTTCCTGGCATGGCATTTCATCATGTTAGCATAGACTGGACTGCAGTAAGTTAAGAAATGGTGCAATTAATACAGATGTGTTGGGCTAATAGAAGGTGAAATTAATTTTAATCATCTAATGTCTTGTGGTTGTTCTGGTACCTCACAGGTCAGATATTGTCCATGGAACACCATCCATCCATCCATCCATCCATCCATCCATCCATCCATCCATCCATCCATCCATCCATCTATCTTTTTTAGCCTGGTGAAGAGAATAGAGAGGTGCTTGCTGAGAAAATGCTGCCATTCCTTTGCCTATAGAATAAGAGGAGCTGCAGTTGCCAGGGCTGTGTGGCAGATGCTGGTGGAACCAGAGCCATGCCTTACCCCATCCAGGCATGGTACAGCAATGCAGGGACAATTGGCGCTGGTTGTGGTTGGGAGGCATCTTCAGAACTGCAACATAGTACATGAGGTTGAATTGTTCTGCTGTTGTCTGACTGACACCTTCCTTCTGCAGGTCATGAGCTTCCGTGAATTTTTTTGGTTTTCCAGGTTTTTGCTGAGGAACTGTTTGGGACAGAATGTAGTCATGATCTGAACATGCCCTGGTGACAGAGAATCCATCAAGGGGTTTAAGTCATGCAGTCGTTAATGACTTTACTCTTGACTATGTGCCTCATTTTTCACCTGGATTTGTCTGAATTTGTCTGGCTTTGGGTTTCAAGCATTGATCTCTGCTGGGAGTCTGAAAACCTTTTTATCATTCGCTATATTAGGTAGGAAAAGAAATCAGTGCTTTGTAAATGTGGGTTTGTGTTAATGTCACTTCCTTTTTTAAACTTCTTTAACTACATATGACATTTAGTGTCAGAAAAAAACCCAACCACTTGATTTGCTTCTGCAAAAGGTTTGGAAAGGAGTTACTGCAACTGTGGAGATAGAGCAGCAACTCCTGTAGGTGTAGCTGTGCCTGATAAAAGGTTATTTTGACTGGGTGCCATCAGGAGTTGAGTCCTGGCAATGCAAATCTCACTGTGGGCTCCTTGTGGCTGCCAGAGACAAGAAGTTTGTGTTTGCATGGCTGACCTTGCTGAACTTGCTGCTGGGGCTTAACTGCTCCAGGGGCCTGAACTTGCTGGAACAAAGTGAGTGTGGGCTGCAGTCTCCTATCACTGGGTATGAAGATATATTGTGTTTTTTAATTTATTTCTCCCTGATCCATATCTCTTGTCATGAAATTCAAATGAATTCTTACCACTTAGGAGTCAGCAAATTGCCTGTTTATGGGACTGATCAGAATGGAAATTCTGTGGAATGATATTGCTGAATTTTGAGTAAACGAGCTCACTTCTAGTGGTATTTGTTCATCGTATTTTTAACAGAAAACAAAGGTTTAGAATGTACTGCTCTTTAATGATAAAACACATTGCAAATAATAAGAATAATGAGCTTGAACTTTAGAGCCTGGTTATGGGAAAGAACTGAGCTCTGCAGGGCATTGGCATTTAAGTATCTCTGTGGAGCTGGCCTAGAATCTTGCACCTTGGCCACATAAATGATGGATTCACAGCTTCTGTGTGCAGAATGAACATGAAATGAAATTCAAGGATAAAAGAAAGAAAATGGAGGAGAAGAATGAGTAAGGGGGGGAGCAGCAAGTTATAGATGTGTGATGAAACACAACAGTGTATTGAGGGAAAAAGCAGAAATAAAAATATGATAATGGGAGAAGAAGGACCAAGAGAATAGTCCCAAAATATGTGCAGAAAAAATTTTGACAGGAGCCGTTGCAGAGAGAGAGATTAATTTTTTCATCCTCTTGAGATGGTAAGAGTGTAGTTGGTAAACTAACCTAGATAAATTTTAGTGTGGTGAAATGGAAATTCAAGCTGCTGGAGAAGCTGATTTGCAGAGATCTGATGCTTCACCAGGTACATTTCTACGTCCTCAGCACTGCAGCTAATGCTGGTTTTCCTGGTGTGCTTAGGCCTGATTTTTAAACAAGCACTTCACAGGATGACCCTATTGTTACTCCACTTGGAAAAAACGTTTTCCAGCTGAAGTTCTTAACATAGCTGAAGTCATGAGAAGAGAGAAGAGATCATGAAGGTTATCTCCTATCCTTCCAGAATGGGCTTTTCTGCATAATACATTCTTGTGTTTGTCCAGTTTGACTTTAAATTATTCAAACTACGGGCATCCCTGAAGTAACCTGTTTCATAACTAGAATCTCAATGAGCCCCTCAGTTCACAGAACAAACCCTGCTGAATGCCTCTGAGACCTGCATGTGCTGATTTGGGATGGGATGTGGGCCATAGAATATAAATTGTTCATGGCCAGCCGCAGGGCTTGAGAATGACCCTGTGATCTAAGCTGTGGATCTCAGCTTAAAACAAACCAGCTGACCATTAATCTCTCTCTGTAGGCATTTTGAAGTACCATCCTGTGAGGGCCATGGCAGGTATTGGTTGCAGTAGAGCCTGGGTTATGGTGAGACACCATTAATGGGATGACACAGGATCTGTGATTGGGCATTACTTTACCATTCCTCTTGTCCGCCAGTTTCCAGATCAATGTAGAGAGTGGTGAACTTCTTCCTGTTAAGAAGCGAAGTCAGTGGAAATCCCTAGGGAAGCACTGGACTCAGCATTGGTCACACTGGTCAGTAAGGCTTGTTTCTTGTTTCTCCGCTTTGGCTGTGTATGTCTTGTTTTGCCACCTGCAACAGTCCTGTAGAGCTTTGTTTCCTTCCTGGAAGTGAACATCATACTTTTCTGCTTCTGTGTTGCTGCTGGGAAGGTGCCCAGGATATGCAGGCACTCAAAAGATTCCCATCATGATCCCTGTTGCAGCACAAACCCAGGTAATGTGGCACCTGGCAGGACAGGCATGTGCCCTTCTATGACTTGTGTCACAAACATGTAGGCTGAGAGGAGCATCCAGAGCAATGCACAGCCTAACTCCTCTATTCCTGCTGCCTCCCAGATTCTTCCTGGCACAGGACAGCAGGAGAAAACGTCTTTAGGAATTGAAATGAAGCAGGTTAAGTATTGAAATGGAAGATATGCAACATTAACACTGTTGATTCCCAGCATCTATAAACTCAAGCCTCCACAATTTAAACATTGATTAAGATAATCAGGAGATTAAACAATTCTGAGTCCCTTGAGACCTTTTATGATTTGCTTCTGTAATTTCAGATGTTGAGATTCTAAAAGAAAGCTGAAGTCACCAAGTAAATTCCGGTACTAAAACATAGGAGTGTGTACTGGATCACACAACATGTCAAAATATTTTCTGTTTTCATCTCTTTGACAATTGTCAACAGTGGTTGCCTAGAGAAAGAATATTAGACTAGTGTAAACAGGCTGCGTGTCCTCTCTGTAGCCTGTGGCTGAGGATGTTTCTGTGCCCAAGATCATGTCACTGGATTTTTCATATAAACACGTACAAGATTCTGGCATATACAGAATCCTGGGGCAATGAGCTTCGCAGTTTAACTCTCAGCGGAAGGGAAGGGGAAGGGAAGGGAAGGAAAGGGAAAGGAAGGGAGGCTGACCTTGTGTCTAGTCAGAGCCCTCCATGGGCGTAATGCAATAAATGTACCACTCTACTCTAAGCAAGTGATGTGTTATTATTTATCAGTGAGGTGAAAAACTTGTTCAGTTTTTCCCAGTGGGTGTGGCCAGATCTGGATGTTCTGGAGATCTTTGAATTGCATTTATCAGTAAGTTTGAAATACATGACCTGGGGAGGGAAGATGGGATGCCACTTTCCTGGGTGAAGCTAAAGTGGGTGAAGCTGACATGCCACTTCCCAGGAAGGTGTGTGGGAGCCCAGGTTTGCTGCGCTTTTGCCCTCATGCTGTGAGTTTGTGCTGGAGTGTAGAGAGGAAGTACCAGTCTCTCCTAAACAGTGTGACTCAGACTCAGACTTTTGATTTTCAGTGTTCAGATGAGAATTGTGTAAAACTCATGAGTTTCAAGCTGCTATAGAAGTTCTCCAAATTTCTAGGAAAAGAGGTGAAGATAAAAGAAAGGGAAGACAAACTGAGAAAGTGAATAAGGGACAAAGCACAGAGAAAGGAGGGAAAGAATAGATATGTGCCATTGCTTTTCATCCAGGTGGCTTTGCCACCAGGCTAGCACGCTTGTGCATTGTCATGGCTTTTCAAGCCATGGTTTGAAGCCATGTCTGGTGTCAGAGACTGGAGTGAAAGCATAAAGCTGTCTGCCTTCTGCCCTGAAATCCACTCCTTGTCTTGGCTGTAAGCCACTAAACCACAATTAAAATAGCATGAACAGGTTGTGTTACTGAAATGAAGATCACGGCGTTCCCTCAAACCCTCTGGTTGTGCTCTCCAGAGGGCCTGTAACAGAAGGTAATCCCTGTGTATGGCTTGCATCCCTTGGGCACTGATGCACAGGTAAGCAAGCACAGCCAGAAATTTATGGCAGGAGCAGATGAGGAGACAAAAACAAGAATATAAAACAAGTGGCAGAACTGGAGAGAAGACAATTACAAGTAAATTGCCTCTTCTTTTTTTCTCCCTCATTTTGCAGTACATTAGTACTAAGAACAGGCTCAGCATTGTCAGCAATAAAGAAATGTTTTCTATGTCTTCAGTAAATCAGCAATTTGATGATCATTGCAGAAACCCTCCTTTGCATTGTGTGGATTACATGAGTTTATGGAGCCACACTATGTGGACTCAGACTGCAAATTCAGGGCTTTTTTAACCCTTTCACTAGGACAATTTCTGTCCTAGTTATGACTGGTGCCACACAAAAAAGTTTTGGGAGAATCCTTGGTTTTTGAGTTCATTTGTGACGTTTCATCATCCTCTAGGCATCTGAGAGTGTTACAGCACATCTCCCCTTGCTAGTTAAGATGGTTTATCCTCCTGCTGTGGAAACTTTCTGTAGAAAACTGTGTTGAGCTCAATTATTCACACTCATAGTGATGGCCATTCACATGGTAGGATGCTCTGGCTTGTTTCGCTGCTCCAAGTGCTAGTTGGGACCCGCATTTGATAAGTTTATGGCACCTTTTAACTGATGACACCTCTTCAGTTCCATAGCAGATTTGAACCTCGTTAGTGTCACATTGGCTTATTTTGAGTCTGTGCCCACATCTACCTTAAACATCAGTCATGCCCTTGCCACAAAGACACAACTGACCCTTGTGTGCTCTACTGCAGCTTCTGAAGGTCAGCTTGCACACGCTGCCTCACTGGCTTGGAGACAAGAGCTCCAGTCATTCTTCCCAGGGCTCTTGGCTCAGCAGAATAGCGAAAGACCCATGTTCTCACTACATACTGGTTTAAGCATGTGCTTAAAACTGAGCACATGTGAGACCTTTGCTGAGCCAAGGTAAGTGAGAGCAAACTCCTGTGCCATGAATAGCAATGAAAGCCAGAGAAGGTTTTTAAGGGCATCATCAACTTGAAAATCTCACTCTGCCTGAAAATTGTATCTGTTCTAATTAGCAGTAGCGCTGTGACTGAGAGAAAGTAGCAAGGCATAAAATGTCTGTCCTCTTGTGTTGATAATTGTTCTCTTGATTATGCTTTGAGCTCTGTTGTTCTTACTGCTTTATTTGTTTTTTCATGCCTGCTTTGCCTTTGCTTTGTGCATTAGCAAGAGTCATAGATTCAAAGAATCATTAAGATTGGAAAAGACCTTCAGGATCGTTGAGTCTGACTATTAACCCAGCTTTGTCGTGTTCACCACTGAACCATGTCCCCAGGTGCCATATCCACATGTTTTTTTAACCCTACCAGGAATGCTGATTCTACTGCTTCCCTTGGCAGCCTGTTCCAATGCTTAAACACCATTTCAGTGATGAATTCTTTCCTAACATCCAATCTAAACCTCTTCTGGTGCAACTCAGGCTGTTTGCTGGCCTTGCTCTTGGATGTGGCACAGTTCTTGCCTTAGTCTGTGCAGAAGGGCACTTCCCTGGAGCAGCAGCAGGAGGACTTGCACTGCTCTGGAGGAGTTGGGTGACTGCAGGTGTCCTGCTTTCCCAGTGAATCCTTTGAGGGCAGGGAAGCAGCCTTGCTGACTTGCATGATGGGCCTTGGGAGGGAGCAGGCAGCTTCCACTGCTGAGTAATAGAGCCTTTCTGTCCCTTGTCCATCCTTTGGTTGAGGGTTAGGAGTATTTTTAAGTCTCAAGTTTACGTCTCTCATGACAATGGTGAAGAACTGAAATGAGTAGAGCTAACTGCCAGCTCCAGTGCTGGCAAACAAGGACGAGTTCTGGGGCAGGGTAAAACTTGTCGTTCATCCCTTTGCTAGGGTTATTTCTAGATTCCACACTGCGTGGCCCCACTGACATTTGTGTTCCTGGTAGAGGATTTTGAAGGCAAGATGTCTTTTGGCTGTGGTGTCCACTTAATACCTTCTCAAGGCAGCTTGGTAGGAGCTATAGTAGCAGCACCATGGGGCAAATGGGTCCTGCTGGAATGAGAGCAATAGAACTGCTCTCATTTAGCCAGTTTTCCCAGCTGTTTCCAGTCCTTCAGCTACCATCCAGTCCCAGCTAAGTTCTCTGTGGGTCACCTGGAGCCTGTATTCAAGACTTGTCTGCAACTTGGCACCCAACTCTTCCTCCATGGTGCAGTTCCCAGTCGGGGACCTGGTGCAGAGCCAATGGGTGGGGAAGAAATTATGATTTATGAGGCTCTTCCTTACCTTTCTACCTGCCTGTCCAGATGTGTCTCAGCATGACAAGCTTTGTTCCAGGCCGATGCTGCCTGAAAATCTGCAGGGGGAAAAAAAAACCCACTGAAAATTCTGGTCACTCCTCAGTTTTGAAAGAAAACCACAATGTGTGCCCCTGGCAGCTCTCAACAGAGTTGCCAGTGCATCCATAAACTCTGGCTGCTCTAGAAATCCCGTGTCCTGCTGATCTCTGCCCCTCAAATGCTATTTTCATTCTGATGACTTCTTGGATTTTGGTTTATAGCAATCCTAAATGTATCTATGCTACAACCACAAAATTTTTGCACAGAGGGAGGGAGTCAGTTGTGTGCTGACCTGATACGTCTTTGAGCAAATAATTACGCAAATGATTTTAAATAGAGCAGTTGATTAGTCTGAAGAAAGTCTTTTGCCAAAGATCATGTACATACCTGGATTGCAGAATTTTCCGTTGTCTGTGGAAGGCTTTGATTTCTGATCGTTCAAATGTGGTGAGTTTAGGACTCTGATTATGCCACTCATTTACGGTCTTCTTAATATTAATTTTTAGTAGTGTTTCCTGGTGTCAGGGTGATTTCAAAGAAGCAATGCCCAGCGTGTGAAATGTGTATCTCAGCTCTGCAGGTGTGGGGCCAGAGATGGGCTCAGGGATGTTCTTTTATGCAGCAGCCTGGCTGCCTGAGGTGTCTGCTCTTGCAGTGGCAGGAGGATGAGGCTGGACAATAATTCTGTAGCACTGTATGATCAATCCAGAAAAAATTGAGGTTTCTTAGAGATGAGAGAAGGGGTAAATACAACATGAATTGTTTATGTATGTAGTGCACAGGGTAGGAAGCACATGAGCATTTCTCTGAAACAGAAGGGGAAAAAAATCAATATTTTTTATTAATACCTTACAAGGGAATAAATGAAATCCAAAAATGTTGTTGAATGGATTTTTCTTGGATTTTTCATTGCAATCTGATTGTAAGTAGACGAACTCCTGAATGTTTACATATGCATGGCACTAATGGCATTTAGTCACCAGAGGGCAGGGTTTGCTGAGCAGAAATTCTTTCTGCTAAGAGAAAAAAGGCTCAGGAAAGAGCTCCAGAGCACCATTGTCAGTGATTTAATGCTCTACATTACCAACACTCCAGCATACTCCTCCTACACCCCCAGTTTAACTCATATGTTCTGTTTCAGCTTTTTTATTTAAATCTGCTTGAATAAAATTTACAATTCTTTCTAGGTGTCAGGCTACAACATACCACTAACTCTTTGATTTGATTAATCTATTCAGGATATATTTATGAACTTTGTAGGTTCAGAGACTATATAACCTTGAAAATCATTGTGGGTCATATTCTTTCTTTTGGGAAATGTTAAAAAAGTGACAGGATTGAACAAAGTGAAATTGCAACACAAAAAGAGTCATGGGGAATTTTTTTTTCTGGGGTGAGGTCAGGGAAAAGCCAAAAACTCTTGCAGGAAGGAGTTTCAATTACAGTGAACAAGAATAAATTCTGGAGTTTCTTGTCCTAGCATGGTAATAAGCAGCAGATGAAAAGGTTGGGGAGAATACTAAGTATGTTGGCAGTCTTTTACCTGAATCAGTGATTAAGCCATTTGAAGCTTTAAACCTTTCAGACTGCAAATTACTGAGCTATTTATGTTATCTGATGTTGATATGTAATACCCCTAAGCAGCCTGCTAGTAGCAAAGTTTGTCGAACTACATAAAAAGCCACAATGTTTTCCCTCCTTTGTTAAAAATTAAATGGCACAGTGCAAGGACTCAGAGGCAGTGAATAAGAATCACAGAATCACAGAATAAGCCAATTCCGCCTAAAAGTCTCATAAGGAAAAGTTGATTATGAGTAGGAAGACTTAAATCTAGACTTGCTAGCTTTAAAAGTTTCCCTTTATCTGCTCTCACGTGTGACTGAGTTTTAATCAGGTTTATATGTGATGGCACATACGAAATGTGTTCAAGCTTGTTTAGAGGAAGATGTCACTGGAAAAAAAAAAGAAGTCACAACAACAACCATGAAAATAGCTTTGTAATGTTTGAAATACTTGAGACACCTTAATTTTGTGTTAGCCTAGCTCTCCTTTCATTAAACTCTGGAGATCCTGGTACTGTTCAGTGTATATTATTGGATATACAATAGATTTGTCGTTTGTTGAAGTTTTGTCATTTGTTGAAGCAGCTAAATTCTGTAGTAATCTGAGGAAGTGCTTCAAACATGACTAATACAGGAAGGATAAGAGAATAAGCTACTGCAGCTTTTTTAGTTTTCTTTCTTGTTCTGGTGAGAGCTGCTCCACTGAGATGCCACTGATCTGATACAAGTAAATAGCAAGAAATGTGAGAATATTCAGGTCCTTGGAGAGGGAGGACTATTTTGGAATAGTCACATCCTTGGTGGGGCCATGAATATTTGGTCTAAGAAACACTAGCCTTTTTGAGGAGTCTCTTTCAAGCACTACCTGATGTTTTTGAAGTTGGATCTTTAACAAACAAGATTCTCACTGAATAATGTAGAAGGATTTGGGTAGGAAAGAGTTAATAAATTCATCATTAGTAGTTACTTCATTTGTTTCTTAGAAAAAAAAAGAAATAAAAGGAGGGACAGTATGATGTCTAAGCAGAGAAGCTGCAGCACATGGTGACAGTGTGGTGTGTCCAACCCTCTGAGTGCCCTGATGTGGTTTGTTGTCTCAGTGCTTGAGACGAGCTCTGGTGGATTTATTCTGTCAGATAGGGAGGGCTCCAATTTCCAAATACGAAATTGGCTCCAAATTGCCAAATAGGTGCCACCTATTTTATAGTTAGTGAACTAAGGAAAGAGGAGACCAAGAGTGTTGTCTGTGATGGCCAGGGAAGATTATAGCATGAGAAGGAATTAACTACAATTCCAGGCTAACACTTCTGTCCATGGTCCATCCTCCCTTCCTGCAGTTTTTACTGTTTATTACGGATAAAGGAATTTTAATTTTTTTTTTTTCCTTCCTATGTGGCACTTACAGAGGCACACACTTGGCTTTGCTGTTCATACCTACAACCTTTCACAGAAATGTAAGTAGGTAAAAGACAAGCTAAAAAAGATATTTTTTGAAACCAAACTTTTCTAGGAAGCTGATTTCAGAAGTAAGTTGTGAATTTGTTAGACATGTTCAGATTAATGTGCACTGCAGTGCAGTGAACATTAAAGGAACTGTCAAGAAGGAAAGTCTGTGTATGGGATAAATTAGGACTCTCTAGGGATTAAAAAGATGTAGGATTTTTATTAAGTAGCTAGCCTACTATTGAAAAATAATGAGTAGTTTCCATAGCAACCTCACTTTCACATGGAGCAGACATACCGTAGCAACATATAAAAGAACAGTATCAAAGAAGGAATAAAACTGAGCTGTGCTATTTGGATTTTTAAAAATATTCCTCTGTCCTACACTCTGTTTACAATACGAAGTTCATTAAATCAGAGAATTTCTTTTCAGAAATTGTAATTGTTATAACTTTCATCCAAACACTCAGTAAAAGGAAACCAAGTGATAAATATTACTGGAAAGAGAACTGGAAAAGATTGTGGTTCTTTCCTGTCTGTACTGTAACTTGAACAAAGGCAGGAGGATTTTAAGTTATCAACATCTTATCCTGGACTTATATCCCTGGCTTCATTTAGTGTGATTGGGAGGATACTTCTGTTATTTCCTGACCTCCCTTCAAGTTGTGCAATGATGCATGATTTACTCACGTTGCTCGTATTGCAGAATATTTGTGAGAAAAGCCAAAGGAAAGTCGAACTCTTCTGGCTTTAAGTTCTCAAAGTTAAGGTTAGGTTTCTTTGAAGGTTGACCAAGGGTTGAGGTTTTTTCAAGCAAGGCTGGATTCCTGAATAGTTTCACAGAGAAATCAAGTAGGAATGACAGAATCTCAAAAGGGAAAGTCCAGACAACAGCCAACAACTTTGACAGAGGGTTGCTGTGATTTTTGCGTGTCCGTTTGTGTCCAGAATTGTCAACAACTGCTGAAGGCCATCAACTTCAGAAACTGAAGCTCAGGAGAGTTTCAGGCACCCTAACTTTGGCAAGAGGATCTCTTACTGTGTGTTTTCCTCAGGAATAGTCCTCTAAGCAACCTAACCCCTCAGTCTAGAAAGAAAAATCGCTACGTATTTTTCTTTTCCAACCTCCCTTTTAGAGAAAAAGCACAAGGAGATTTTGAAATACAAATGAAGAAGGGATTGTAAATACGAAAACACTAAGTCAGGATGCAAGTAAGGGAGAAATCTTTAGTAGCAGTCATAGTAAGTTAGACGATTGAGTTTCTAGAGCTTTGGTAAGACGAAATAAGACGACAGCATCTCAAAGGTGTCAACATTTTCAAAATATGCAGCCTGGTTAGGCTACTATCTGGCCAATGACTGTATCGTAGTATAGTTGTACATGGAGAACCATCACAGGGCAAATGGACTTCTCAGTCCTGCATGGGCTAGTTCTTGATACACCACCTCAGACCTTCTGTAAATCACCCATAGGAAAGCGTGAAACAGTGTCAGATCAAGTTTTCTGATTATGTTATGTTATGTCGACAGTAAAAAAAATGGGACAGATCTATGGCAGGTGGGATCATGAAAGTTACATGTGACAACAAAAAATATGGGTCTTTATTTGAAGGGTAAGCAAAGTAATGTCTGTGGTAAAAAACCCAAACAACTTAGTGTCATTGAGGGATATCAAACAAAGGACAAGCCCCCCATAGATTAGTGTGTCAAAAAATGTTCACATGTACGTATTTGACTCTTCAATAAGAAGGAAATTACAGTTTATTTTGACTGATCCTGATGGGACTCTTAATTGAAAATCGCGAGTGACAAGTGTACATATTTCAAAAAAAGTGTTGAGCACAATGAGGAGCATTCAGAGATGTTGTAAGGGAAGGAAAAATATGCCTCCCCGAGTTGAGTGAGTTTGAAATATTTGTTTGTTGAAGTGAAAGTGTCTCTCTGATCTGCTTGAAAAAGAGGTAAATCAAGCAGAGCAAAGAAAACTGAAAGTAGAAACAGGTTTCCGGGTGAGGCAGGTAGGTGCAGCCTCTGCTATCTGGAAAGCTTGCCATGAGTTTTTGTAATGAACTCCAGCTTGGGAAATGTTTTAGTCTGGTCTAATGAATTGTCGAATTCAAACAGAATTCAAAATCAGAGAAGACGTGCAACCCTCAGGATTTCTGGATAAATGACTATAAACATTAATGAATGTGTTAATCTTTCTGATTTGTGAAAGCCTTGCCATGTGAAGCTGTTATTGCACTGCAGGATTTGCTACAGGACAGTTGCTTCAGGATTGCTGATATACATCTGCCTTGCTCCACCATCAGCTCCAGGAGGCAGCTTGTTCCCCTTTTGCTCTAGGTATCATTCAATCAGCCCAGGCTTGATTAACTCAGCTTACTTTACATTTACCTCTGAGTGCCAGGCCATAAAAGTGAAATTGTGCATAGTTATTGCAGAGAAATTGATATCTAGTAATTTCCTGTGCTCAAGTCCTTTAGAAATGCCAGCAGGTAATACACCATAAACTGTTCAAAAAAGAACACTCTTCTTTTTCTGTTCCTCACTCAGATTTCTGAAATAGAAAACAACTACTAATTGTAAACAGGTGGAAAATGCCATAAAGATCATGAGATTTTTCTTTTGCAGATAGTAAAATGTGGTGGAGTCTGTCCTTTAAAATGCAGAAAGTAGCTTAGATTTTGAAACATTAAATGTGGTTCCAGAAGGCTTGTATCCTTGAAAGTTATAATTTGCTTATGTTAGTTCCTGTTTATTAATATGGAAAAGTGCCATTTTCAAGTCAAAATGTTGCAAGTACTTTTCTTGATGATATTTTTTCACCTTACTTGCTCCTTATACAGAACTTTTCTTATGGCTTTAGTTTCATTAATATTAAAACAAAACTTGACAATAATGAAAAGATTCTGATTTTAACTCTACAGACAAATTAATAAATAAGACCAACAGTCACCTTAACCTTTCATTAATACTATCCAACATTTCTAGTTGCACTACTTAGAGCTATGGCAGCTTTCTTGATAAAATACTTCCTAATGCCAAATGTTAATTATTCATGGGAATATGCTTTTCTGGAGCCCCAGGTTGTTGCAGAAAATGACAGCTTTTGATATTACTAAATAGAATAATATATTGTTTCCCCTGTGGCATTTTATTGTTCATGAAATGTAGAATTTTGAGGTCATTTCATTAGCAATGAACCCAACAGACTTCATTTTCGGTGTCTGATTGTAACTGTAGTAGTTTTATAAAACAAATTTCTAAGTAATTTTATTTTTATAGAGTTTCTTTGAGTTTCTTGAACTTTCAAAGTCTATTTTCTCCATTTAAATCGGAAAAAAATACATGACTGGTAGGAAGAAAGCTATGACGTGAAAAGGTGAAAGAGATTCCAATTCATTTTGTTTCTGTGAAGATCTGAAGCACATTTCCCCTTCATCAGTTGCATGAGTCTCCATCCCACATCACTTACTTTTCAATTAATAATTTTTTTTCCAAATTCATGCTCTTTGGGGAACAGACTTCTATTGCTTCAGGAATCCTCTGTTGCTTTTTTTGCAACTGTTCAGATTATTTTAAATACTTTCCTTTTGAATTATGAAATCCTCTAGCTACTAGGGTAGTACCTGGTGTTCACCAGAGAGTTGTTTTATCCCATGCCTTCAGGCCTCATCCTGACCCCAACGATTCAGTAGGGAATTTTGCCAGTAATGCCTTGGGGACGTGTCCCAGCCACAGGGGTGCAGCCTGAAGTGTTCTTACAGATGAAGACAAGGCTCTTTTCCTGGCAGGCGTTTCTTCCCTTCAGAGTCACTCAAAGCCGTTGACCCATGTGAGGCCACAACTGGAGACACAAGAACAGCCTTTGCAAAGCCTGTCCCCTTCAGTGTGCACTTGCAGCATGTCCTTGTCTCTCTTTTTTCCCATCTGCTGTTTCCTCAAAGAGACATTTGTACTCTCAATATCTCTTGTAAACCCCCCTGTAGCACTGAAATGGTTAAATAGCTGCCCCTTTTTAGGTAGCTCTAATGAGGAAAAGCTGGTCTTCTTTTAGCTTCATGCCAGGGCGTGTCAGTAGCTCCTGGTGGTGTATCCTCTTCAAAGGATGGCTGCCATCGTTGCTTACTTCTCTGCAGAGAGCAAAGAGCCTTTGAAAATACCTTCTGCCTCACTGGAGTAATGAGTGCTTAAAACACCAACCCGAGAGTCAGCTCAGTTGTTCAGAATTTTGCTGGATTCCGTGTAATTAATTAAGATTTTTTTTTTTAAGACGTTGGTTGCTCTGCCAGCCTGTGTATCTAGGTTGTGCCAGTTTCCAGGATTCCCCTCCACCCCCATCCCCGCCCCTCGCCCCGGTTCCTCGCACAGACGTGAGCAGCTGCAGCAATGGAAGACTTCTTTGTAGAGGAGGCAGCTCCAGTGAAACAGGTAGGCAGGCTGGGGTGGGCACTCAGTGCCCTGAGTGTGCTGGGTTGTCTGGCAGTATTTAAATCCAACAGGCCTGGGCTCCAACCAGCTTACAAGCTCTTGCTATGTGTGAAGGAGCAGAGATGAGAGAATCTCCCAGAGACACATCAGGTGTGGCTGAGAGCAACCTGTAATTCTGAATGAAGATGCCCTAATGTCCATCAGAAGAAGGCTAAAAACTTTCTTGTGTGACTAAAATCCTTTGTCTTTTGCTCATGGGGGTGGGTGCTCTTTTTCCCAGGAGGAGGGAATTCAGTGGGAATGATGCTGTGCAGAGAAGTTCTGAAATCTTGTGGGAGTGGGCAAGGAGAGAAACAGACTGGAGGTTTCCTGTGCAGGCCTGGGTGTGATGAGTGTTTCACTGATCCCTACTCAGATGGACTTTTCCATTTCATTATGTGTTGGAGGCAGATAACAGGACACCGTTGTAGCACAGGTTACATCAGGACTGGATTTGCCCCTTCTGCCGTATTTTGACATGGGATATTTCCTTCCTATGTGATTCCATTTTTGTTTGTTCATTTGCTTGTTTGGATTTTTTGCAGATTGTTTAGTCTTTAGCTTATTCACACCTCTGCTGACCCTCTGGCTTGGCACATTTCCGGGCAAGCGGTACCTTTGGACAAAATTATTTATAGCAATCGTCGTGTGGGTTGGAAATGTGAAACTGTTTAATGCCGTGAAATTTGACCAAAACGATGTAGTGCTGCAGGTGACTTGCTAATGTTGCAGGTTCTTTAGGCCAAACCTGATTTGGGGAGCATTTTCTTCATTCAGAGAAATGATGACTGCAGAATTTACCTGTTTATGATTCTCTCATTCCACCATAATGATGCTGCAGTGTTTGAAGAGTTGTACATTAGTGTTGAGCTGGGTTGCCTAAGACAAAACCGTACAAACTGAGATGTTCAAGGTGGAAAATAATATTAACTAAAAGCTAATGATTTGAACTGGCTTTTTAACTGTTGGGTGTATTTTGAAATGAGCTATTCTCTTTTACCATGTAGGTATTGTGGACTGAGTCTTGCTGCTCTCTGAGTAACTCCTAAATAACTTCTGCTGCATTAGCAGTCTCAGAACCTATCACACTTTACCAGTGATCCTAATCCAGAGGTAGTGTGCAGGAAATAATAGCTGAGAGCACATTGCTGACAGGTAAACCTGTGAGTGCAGGAGAAATCTACGGTGAGTGGGAGTCGTGGATCTGATGTTGCTCGTCGGTGCCTTGGTGGTGCAAGGCCTGGTTGTCAAAGCAAAGGACATTGTGTTTGAGCGATGCTTCATCCAAAAATACATTTCTCAGGGGACTCGTGGGCAGACTCAAGATACACCTGCTTAGGGACTCACTATCCCAAGCCTTACTGTGTGGATGTGCTTTCAGTCATTCACTGTGACAATGGGATAACACTCTGCATGTGGTGAGGATAAATACTTCAGGAGTCTCCCAGCTGCTCTGGGACTGCAGATACATAAAAGGGCCTTAAATGGGTAGATTATGTTCACTTCATGCCTGTAATGGTGTTTTGAATCTTATGGGGAGATCTGTGTTTGCGATTAGAGAAGTTGAAGAAGGATTTGAGCCTGCTCAGTGCAGCAGAGGAAATGTTCAGGACATTCATCTGGTGGTAATATTTTGAAGTGTAAAATTAATTTTTTGCAGAGTCACATCACGCTTCCCGACTTTTCTTTGAAGTGAAAAACCCACTGTTTCTAAACTAATCTGGAAAGTAAATGTACATTATACTTGGCAATTTTTCTTAATAAATACCTGACAGTACCTGTGAGAAGAGTGAGGAGTTATATTCCTGTGTTAAATAATGAAGTAGGCACATCAGTAACAGGCTACCACTTCTTTAAACAGATTTATTTGACTAATTTAGATGTATAAACTTATAATTCAGTCTATGTGGGCAATTTTCTTGTTCTGGATTACTCATTTTCATTTGCATTGATGCAAGTGTTTGGCTGATGAGCAGGATAGGACTCCAGCTTAACATTAGTGTCTATCTGGAATTTATGACTTTGCAAGTGCCCTCTTTAATTGCCTGTTTCCCCTGGGAATGGTGTGTCAGCATGTAAAGGGCACTGCAGGACCTGTACAAAGGGTTACGTTCAACTGTTTCAAGTACTTTGTTACAAGTACTGCCGGAAGAAGGTACTGGGGAAATGTGGCTCTGAATAGGTCAAATTCTGAATGGCAGAATTTTTTTTTTTGTCTACGTGTATTTTTCTTTTAATAGAAAGGCTATACTTACAATTATCCCATCTTTCTATAGATTTCCGCATGCCCTCATTGTAAAAAGGCTGGTATTTTAATAGGAGGAGGAAAGAGTGAGCAAAATACCTGGATATTTGTTTTGTAAGCACTTTAGATAATGGAATGAGTACAATTAAACTTTGCAAAATTGGTATTTGGTAATTGCAAGCACTCTCAAAGAGGACATGCATAGAATTTCAGATGATCATGGTAAATGTGAGTGACAGTGTGAAATCAATAAGATAAAAGTCAAGAGAAACAAATGGTGAGTATCGTAGTTAGGAAGGAAAGTTGTATGTGACACCAAGACAAAATGAGGAATAACTAGCTAAGCAGGTCCCTACAGAAAAGAGTTTTGTGGCTTATATATAGTTTATGACAAGTTAAATATAGATTCAAAATGTGTGCAATTGCAGAAGTGGTTCTGTTCGTTTCAGTGTATATGGATGGATATGTTGTATTTAAGTTATGGGAAGTAATTACTCAGTTCTATTTGGTACCAGAGAAGTCGGAAATTGAGTGCTGGGCCTAATGCTTGAAGGGAAATTAGAGAAACTGGAAGGAGTCCAGATGAACTCCTTCCTCTGGGGTTGAGAAACATGACAGAAGTTTCAAAAACTGTATTTGTTTAGTGGAAAAAGAAAACGGAAACAATTTTAAGTGTCTTAGTTATGCAAAAACTTTTTGTGAATAAAAATTTCTACTGGGAAATCTTAATTTGCAACAATAATGTGTCGATTAGATTTTCGGAGAAACTTTATACATAGCTTTAGGACAGAATATGGAGTAGTACTTTTTGTGAAGAGAATGATTCAGAACGGAGAAGACAAACATCTGTTAATGGTAGTTGGGAAACTGTGCTGTAAGGGACTGGAAATTCTCCTGGGCATTCTTTAGCAGTGCGTTTCTGTAGATGTTATTGCTTTGGAAAGTACAGGCTATGTGCTATGACTGAAAAAAAGAGAATTTTTGTTGTTCACTTTAGAGGAATTTTGTGGTGGCAATAGAAGAGACATGCAGAAACAAAAACTATGCACATGCCACTGATGAGGTCCCGAGGAGTCAGTCACAGGGTGCAGCGTCCACAGCTGTCATGAACGCTTCTCACAAACCGAGAAGTGCTGCTGTTATTCCCCTTGAAGTGTCAAGTAGGCATTCCTATACATCTGCAAATGAATGGTTTAGCAATGAAACGTGAGTTTAAAAATACCCATTTTGGAAGAAATCTGGTTCTTTAAATGATACAAGTGATTGATCCTACATTGCTTGACACCATCCTCTATCATCAAGTAACAACCTGTCCCTACTGCAGAAATACCTACTGAGACATTTGCTTGCAGAGATGATCATTATTTTAAAGCTATTCCGGCATTTACTAAAAGGAAGATATTTCACTGGATTATATGTTGAGTTGGGAGACACGTGAATAAGAGGGTGAGTCAGAGAAAGCTTTGAGGGTAGCTGCTCTTATTACTTTTCTGGAAATGTCCCATTTTACTGCTGGGATAACAGAGAAAGAGCTAAACAGGAAATGTTTTCCCCATGGGTTTAATTACACAGAATCAGGGAGTGAGAGTTGTCATCTGCCCAGCCAATTCTAGGAGAGGATCTATAGCTCTTGTGTAGCAAGCAAGGAGTTTTTCTGGTGAGTCACTCTCTAGTGAATTCCTTACATGAAAATCAGCGCAACTACAAGCTTGGTAGGCAATGGGTTGAGAGCCAGCCCTGAGGAGAAGGACCTGTGGTTGATGGGAAGCTCAACGTGACCGAGCAATGTGTGCTCACATCCCCAAAACCCAGCTATGTCCTGGGCTGCATCAAAAGCAGCTTGACCAGCAGGTTGAGGGAAGGGTTTCTCCAAGTCTACTCTCTTGAGAGTAGACTACTCTACTCTACTCTTCTCTACTCTACTCTTCTCTTCTCTACTCTTCTCTACTCTACTCTACTCTACTCTACTCTACTCTACTCTACTCTACTCTACTTTGCTCTCATGAGACCCCAGCTGTGGTCCGCATCTTAAGAAGGATGTAGTCTCATTGGACCAAACCCAGAGGAGGCCATGACGTTCAGAGGGCTGGAGCACCTCTGCTATAAAATGTTGAGAGTTGGAATTGTTCAGCCTGCAGAGGAGAAGGCTCTGGGGAGTCTTTATAGCACCTCCAAGTTACTGAAGGGAGTATAAGTGAGCTGGAGAGACATTTTACAAGGTCATGAAGCAGTAAGACAAGGGATAAGGGATTTAAATTGAATGATAGATTTAGATTATATACTCATAGGAAGAAATCATTTTCTGTGATGGTGGTGAGGTCCTGGCACATGTTTACCAGATAAATCATGGCTGCTCCATCCTTGGAAGTGTTCAAGGCCAGGTTGGGTGGAGCCCTGAGCAACCTGGTCTAGTGGAAGGTGTCCCTCCCCATGGTAGGGAGTTTGGAACTAGATGGTCTTTAAGACCATTCCAACCCAAACCATTCTGTGATTCTATGATATTTGTATAAGGGAGGGTGCTGCTGTTAACTTGATATTCTTGGGTTTCTAACTCTGGTGATATTTAGCAAGGTTATAATGCAAAACATGAACAACTCTTAAAGCTTTCTACTGAGAAAAATGTTATTACAGGTTAAGCACGATTTAACAGAGCAGACTGACATTTTGAGAAGCACACTGCTATGTCATTCATTTTGTTCACTTTGATGAAGTTCTTCTGGATTATCTGTTTCTGTGACAACCTAAAACTATAGTATAAAAGATGAAAAGGCCTAAAACATTAGAATATAGCTAGAATTTTTTCCCCCTGAAGGAATAAAACAGCCTAAACAACTCTCCTGACGATCAAGACAGTACATCAGACTGTTTAAGTTTCCACAATAAATGAGAATGCTGTTCTATGGTATTGCTACAGTTGGATCAATGAGCAATTAAAATAAATTTATCCAATTAACTTGTCCCTTTGATCTACTCTCAGGCTTTTTGCAGATTGGCCTTGTCTCCTGTGTGTTTGTCTTTGCCGTTGAGTACAAAACACATTTCTGAATCTGCAAATTATGATCACAGTGTTTTTCCTGTTCAGTTACTGATGAACTTATAAATTCTAAAAATAATACTGTAAAAACAACATAGACTTTTATGGTTTGTTTGTTTAGATATTAACTAAATCACTTGAAATTCACAGATCTTCAAATTTCAGGAATATGCTCTTAGCTATTTTCAAGAACATCTTTGTTGCCTCCAGCAATTTCATAAGCCAGGGATCTCCATCCATTTAGTAGTTGTAAATGGATTTTTCTTCTATGAATTTTTCCATTATATTTTGAATCCATGTAAACTTCTAGGACATTGTATGAGATGTTGCATAGTTGTCATAGTGGAAGACAGAATAAACAAGCATTCCCTGCTCACCTTCTGCATTCCACACCTCCTCATATAGGCCTTTATCCTGTATATTTTTTCTGGTTTGTTCAGTATTTCTTTCCTAATTGTTCTCAGCATTTCATTTTCATCCTTGTCTGATTCTGATCACCAGCTGACATTTTCATAGATCTGTTTATTTTAATCTAAACTCTCTTCCCTGATTGCCGATTGCTCAAAACTAATAATTCTGTATGTAAACTTTAGGATTGTTTCTCCTTGTCCATCACTTGACATGTGTTTACACTGGGCTCTTGTGGGACATTTCATCCTTCCCTCACCCACTAGGGTTAAGTCTCAAGACACTTGACAGCTATTTGAGCATTTGTTATCCCACATACTCTGTGACATGCCAGCTCTTCTGTCTTTGATATCAGAGGTAGTTATTACTGTTAATCCAAGCTTCTCTGAAGTTGGTGGCTACATTCATGGGGATGTCACTGGGAGAGATGAGTGCTCCACACATGCCATGTTGAATTCCCTTTCCACATGGACTCTAACCTGTTGGTTTGATTTAGCAGTTGATAGTATTCATTTTCTTCCTGGCAGCATGACCAGAAATGCAGTCATTTTGTTCAGAAAGATAATAATTTTGTTACAAGTTAAATAATAAATCTTAAAATAAACTGGCATTTTGAGGTGCTTCTTACGATTCTTGAAGTTTTGTCACTAGACCTTGGGAGATTATACTGTCTGAAGAATTTAGTCACTCTATGGAGATAATTTGTCAGTGGTTTAAAAATTGGATATGTGAGATTTATGGTTCTGAAAAACTAATGATCTCCTTTCTCAATGCTTTGTCAAAGCTTGCCAGGCTTATGCTGCCCATAAGCCAGTTTAAGCCTTGGTGTCTGTAAGGGAATGTGTTTTAGTGATTAACAAGGTGTTGTTTTCATTATATATTTATTACTCTGAATCTTGTCTGAACAGTTTTGATTTAGCACATTTATTAGTTTGTATCTCTTCACGCCATTGATGTCACTGTGATAGTTTCCTGTTCCTGGTTGCAATAAAATTTAAAAAAAATAAACCACCAAAGAGCAATGTATATATTTGCATAGATTGCTGGGAAAGGTGTCAGATAAAATATTGCTGTGTTTTTATGTTCTGAGAATGTCCTGAATTGCAGCCTTCCACCAGATGATAAATTCCCTAGGTCAGGTATGACTGAATGAGTTTTTACCTTGATAAGTCAAAATAAAGATGTGTGAGTGGTTGTTTGGAAAATTCACAAGGTGAAAGGAATATGAAAGTTGGTGGCTTTAGGAAGTACAATGGAGGTAGGAGAGTGTCTAAACTTTCAAAGCCTGGGGCTGTTCTCACTTGTTTAGGTTCCATCTGTGATGTGATGAGAACGCAGATTCATTTCATGGTAAGAAACCAAGAAAACTCTCTTTCTTTTAACAGTAACTCAGTTACTTCAGGGGATATCTGTTTCCCCTTTTCTATGTATTTCATGGATATTACATTAACATTATTGTCCACTAAATCTTGCTGTTAGTAAATTCTGTATCCCTGCAGAATCATAGAATCATTTAAGGTGGAAAAGACAATTTAATCATCAAGTCCAACCACTAACCCTGCATTGCCAAGTCCATCACTAAATTATGCCACATCATAGTCTTTTTAATACCTCCAGAACAAAGTCACTTCCCTGGGCAACCTGTTCTCATCATAGACAATCCTTTTGGCGACGAAATGATTTCCTAATATCCAATCTAAACTTCCCCTGGTACAACTTGAGGCCGTTTCCCCTTGCCCTGTTGCTTTTTACCTGAGAGAAGACATTGACCACATGAGAGAAGAGGCTAACCCCTGTCTGGCCAAACCCTCCTTTCAGGTAGGGTTGTAGAGAGCAGTCAGTTGTAGAGCGCAATAAGGTCCCTTCAACCCTCCTTTTCTTCAGATTAAACACCCCCAGCTCCCTCAGCTACTCCTCATAAGAATGACTTGCTGTGATTTAAAAATACTTTCAGGGATATTATTCAGAAGCACAGCAGGCATTCAGGTGCCTGATATTCTTTAAGTCAGCAGAAACAGTCGTCATTTTTTGCCCCATGTGATCCCAGACCATAAAAGCTTATGGTGCTGTGCCTGTTTCTGGGTTTTCAGAGTAGCACAACATCACTCTGCAGCAGCACATGAAAACAAATTCGTCTTGGCTTCAAATGAAAGGGTCATTTTATTGTTTAAGCATTGGTGCCCTATTTGTGCTTTTTCTGCCAGGATATTGATACATAAGCACGTGAGCCGGCTTCTTTCTGAGTCAGTAGGAAAGTATTGCAGTTGGTATTATCCACAATTAAATAAAGCTACAGAAAGGGAATAGAGCATGTTATTATTTATTTATTTATTTATGTATTTATTTATTTTCACTGTAGACAGGAGTTGGAGCTGCTAAAAATTACTATTAATATTCTCCTCAAATAAAGTGCTTTACACTTTGTTTTGAATACTTTATAAAAAATTGTTTATCACATACATTGTACTGTATCTATAACTGCCAGAGGAAAAAAAAAATTAAACCTAGTTAATATCTGCATTTTTGTATCATATTCTGGTAAGGCTTTTTGCTAGGCAGATTTTCTTGCCACTTGCCAGTGCATCTGATAAATGTGTTGCATGATTTTTTGTCCTTCTGTGTCTCCAGCTACTTTCAGATGGCAGGCTTATTTAGTAATTAAACAATGTCACAGCATCCACTTGTTAGTAAGGTTATGAGAAACCTGTCAGTGATTTCCTGAATCCTTATTAACAACGAAACACAGAGAAATATGGAATGCATGAAAAGCATCTTCATGCACATAAGGACTATAAGGACTATGACTATATAACAAAGGTCTCCTGGAAGAACCTTCCTGAATAAGATGCAGCTTAAAATTTAGCAAGAACTTTCTGCCAATGCAGCCAGTTGACCTTCTATTGGCAGAGGACAAAGTGAGCCCTCACAGATGGCACATGGACTTCTTGGTTTAAAGCAGGAGGGGTAAGTCTGTAACTACCTAAAAGGAGGTTGTAGACAGGCAGGGGTTCGTCTTTTCTCTCTGGCCATGGGAGATAGAACGAGAGGTCATAGTCTTAAGCTCCAGCAAGGGAGGTTTAGACTTGACATTGGGAAAAAGTTTTTCACTGAAAGAGTGAATTCCAGCATTGGAATGCGTTGCCCAAGGAGGTGGCTGAATCACCGTCCCTGGAGGTCTTTAAGGGTAGACTGGATGAGGTGTTGAGGGTCATGATATAAATGTTACAGCTGTTAGGTTTTAGGTTTTAGTTGGATTATAGATTGGACTTGATGATTGTCAAGGTCTTTTCCTACCTTATCAATACTATGATACTATGAAAGTCAGTGTAAAGGGAGGTGTTGACTCCCTGGTCTCACCTTTCTGTGCAAAACCCCTTTCCAGTGAACGCCTTTGCTTTAGCAAAGGCTTACTGTGTGAACTCTGCATAAGGCACCAATGTGACTGCGTAGTTTATTGAAAGCTTTCTTCCATGCGTGTGGGAATGTTGGAAGCTCAGGGCAAACTTCTGCATGGCAGAATGCTGCAGGAGGATATGTCTCAGCAAGGGCATTTACCGCCCATTGTAATCAAATTCAGACACCTAATGTCAGTTCCCCCATCTATTTCATGCTGTCCCTGCTGTGACACTCCTTCCCCTTCAAGTTTCTGTGTAATCCTAAGAACTGCTGCTTATTACTATTTCTCAAGCCAAAGGTTTCCTTTGAAAAATCTTTTTCTTCAAGAGTTGTGAAGACTAATGCAATCTTCAAGTCTTTCTCTGGCAATCAGCTCCTTGCCAATGACCTCTTCTGCCCGTTCTGCAGAAAGGTTTGTGTCCTTCATCAGCCTTGCACAGATGTGGTACATGGCCCAGCTGTATCCCATGTCCATTGTGTGCAGGGATTCTGACAAGTACTGGGTGTCTGGAGCCTTTAACACTGAATACAGGAAAAAGAGCAGCAAATATTTGAGAGGCGTTTCAGGAGACAACTCAGGGCAGCTTGAGGAGGTGTGATTCATGAGAACAAGCCTCATATGAGTGTGAGATAAACAGGAGTTTTGCGTACACAGGAAATACTGTCCTGGTGTATTTACTCATGGTATATTACTCAGCTTTTAGATACTTATGTAGCAATTCAGATAAAGACTGTTCCTAATTAAAAAGGGAGATTTTGAGCTGGCTAGGTGTCAGTGTTTCTGTAGGTCTCTCCCTTGTTGCCTATTGAGGGTTCCATGTTTGAGTGAGGGTTGAGGCTGTACCTACCAGGACAGACTTTGTGTCTGGTTTTGGAAGTACAGCTACATCCTTTCATGCATTCCAACTTCCAAAACTGCCATGGAAATTTATCAGCTCAGCCACAAAGACTCATCTTCCAGCTTTAGCAGAATGGAAATACTAATGACATTTTACTCGTCCATCAAAAGTAGTTACTCATCCCAGCTGAGCGGGAGAGTAAAATTTGCAAGATTCAATTAAATACCTGCATTGAGGAGAGTTTATGTGATGTTCTTGTTGTAAAGCATTTTGATTCTTACTGGAGCTGTATAAATTAACCACTTCAGTGCTTTCCAAGAAACCTCCTATGGGTCAGAGCTCAGATTCCCTGACACCTTTTGTGCTGTTAAAAGTAGCTTACGCTGAGAAGCAGGTAATGGAAAATGTCTGCAGCAGGTAATAGGAAATGTCTACAGTAGCAAAATAATTGCCACCGGATGCACCGGTGGCAAATACATAATCCTAAATAATACATACTAATAGATTAAGTGACACAGTATAAAAAGGAGTAGTATTTTTTTCAAATATTTTTATATTTTAGTGCTAACTTGGCCAATTGGGAGCCACACACGGTACTGAGACCTACTGAAGCAAAGCCCAGCAATGAGGACTAGTAATCCATTGCTTGTAAAGAGATCACCAGTCTCTTGTGATGATGTTTGTTGTTTGGAGTTTAATTTGGTTGAGAAACCGGTCTTTTCATATCTTGCTACTGTGCCTCTAGTGTGCATGCCCTGGTGATCCCTGCTCTCTGCCATGGGTCAGCTCTGGGGAAGATGGTGAGATTCCCTTTCCTTTTGCTCTGCTTTGGGAGAGTTGAAGAGAAGGCACTATGCTGTCCTGAGTGCTGCGGTGAGGAGATGTAGATGGATTTTAGAGCACATCTAACAGTGTGATCTTAAGCTTCAGCAAGGGATGATTAGACTTGACATTAGGAAGAAGTTTTTCACCGAGGGAGTGATCTGGCATTGGATTGTGTTGACCATGGAGGTGGTTGAATTGCTGTCCCTGGAGTTGTTTAAGGGTAGACTGGATGAGGTGTTGAGGGTCATGATATAAATGTTATAGATGTTAGGTTTTGGTTGGATTATAGGTTGGACTAGATGATCTTCAAGGTCTTTTCCAACGTTATCAATACTATGATACTATCTTCGCATTGTCAGGGTTATGGTAAGAGAAGTTGCTGGATTACAAAAAGTCGTTTTTTTCTGAGGACTAAACCAAAAAATTATCCACATGCCATGGGTCTTATGGCTACTGTGAGTCAGATAGTGATGTTCCTGAGAAACAGGGGACCAGTGGTTACCACCTGTGGGGACTCTGCATCAGATGCCTTTGCACCTGCTTTGTTAAGGAGAAAGATTCCCTGAGCTGTTTCCTAGGACCTTGCACATACCTTAGCAGCTCAAATATTTCTTCCATGTAGCTGTTTTCCACTGCTGCGAAGGCAAACATTCTCCAGATAGCTAGTTCAGGGTCTAATTTCTGACAAAGAGGAGATTAATTCAGGATTTATGTAATAAAGTCCTGGATGCAGGACAAATTGAATAGCTCCATTTGTTCAGACATAAATCACAAAAACACCTGCAGTCAGAGTGACTGTCCCTTAAATGTCATGGGGACATGGGTCGTTGTGGAAATATTGCAGGTTTGAGTCACACACTTAAATAGAAACATGGAAATTGGAAATCAAAGAGGGCTGTCAACTCATCAAGCTCATCACCTCTCTAGTATTGAACATGCCCTAGGACCCATCCTGAGGCTCTGCAGGCTCGGCTGATGTTCCCCCATCAAATCAACTCAGTGCAAATCCTGAAAGGTACCAACTAAATATAAATATAAATATAAATGTGAAAGGCTCAGATGACACAGATGCATTCAAAAATGCAATTTTTTTAAACATGCCTGGCTAGGGCTTGGGTAGAATATTTCTGAATAGTGTAAGAAAATAAAACAATAAAGGCCATGACAGGAAGAATTTAATATGTTCTGAATGTTTTTGCAGTCAATACTGAGACAGTATGCAAAAAACCCAACCAAACAAAAAATGCAAATACAGTATTTGCTTCTTGAGAATAAAAAAGGCTTCCATCTATATTAAAAACAGTAGAACACCCACCAGTTAATTAAACCTACAACAACATAATGACCGCTCAGCAGCATTAAGCACACTCAATGAGGTAACAGATTTGCTCAGCCAGCCACTGGCATTAAATAACCATACATACATAACTTCAGCTATTCAATGAATCAAAGCTACACAAAATCATTACTCATTTTTCTACATGTCTTTTCTTCTCTGAGATTTCTTCTTCCTTTCCAATAATTGTGCACATTAAAGGCTTTTCCAGAATGCCTAGTGGAAGGGCATCATTGAGTTGGACAAGGAGAGGGAACTAAGCTACGCCAGGGGAGGTTTAGGCTGGATGTTAGAAAGAGCTTTTTCACAGAGAGAGTGATCCCTCAGTGGAATGGTCTGCCCAGGTAGATGGTGGAGTTGCCATTCCTGGAGGTGTTTAAGAAAAGACTGGATGAGGTACTCAGTGACATGGTCTAGATAATGGGAGGCTTGGATGGATGGAGCGTGGTGCCCATGGTTTCAGGGTTGTGGGCTCGATCCCTGCGTGGGCGTTCACTTGGAAGTTGAACTAGATGATCTTTGCGGGTCCCTTCTAACTCAGAATATCCTGTGTGATCCTGTGAACAGTCTGCTCAGGTCTTCTTCCTACAAGAAGGGGCTTACAACTCAAATGCCTCTGCTTTCTACAGATGGATAGAGGTACTCCTGAAGGCTGGGGAACTGTGAGTTAAATCTGGTGTGAGTTGGACTAGATGATCCTTGTGGGTCCCTTCCAACTCATAATATTCTGTGAATCTGTATGAAATTAGTCCTTATGCTCTGTTTCAGCATTTTTACATACAGTTGGTGAATGCACTTGGTTTCTCAGTTCCTTGTTTTCCACTCTTCAAAGAGTAAATACCAGTTCCTCCATTGCATCACCCATGAGTAGGTTCAGTGTGAAGACTCCTTGAGAGTGCATCACACTGAGCTCATCTTAGAGTTGCCTGATTTTCTGCATCTAGTCCACAACCTTGTGTTGTTATGTAATGTATATATATGTCATGTCTCTTGTTTGAGCATGGCTGGGTTATCCCATCAGTGGACAATGAAGTTTTACCAGGTAGCTACTGGGAGACATGCCATGACCTGGAGAATTGTTCTTACCATCAGGTTTTTCATTGTTCTTAAATCAGACATTTATTCCTAAGCCTTTCCTTGAGCAGATGTCACTGGAGATTGTATGTGGGGTGACAATGTATTAGAATTTTCTCGGGAAAAAATGTTTAAAAATTTCCTTATACTTCTGTTGAAACTCCACAATAAACTTCTACCACTTCTGCTGAAATGAAATACAAAGAGATCAGTTTTAAAGGATACATCTAACGAATTAAAGCAATGGAGAAAAATAGACAGGATAGGGATGCAGGTGGGGACCAAGTTAGTGAGCAGGCAGAAGGATGAAAGAGCTGTAAAAAACAGATAGGTAATTTTCTATCTGTAGCAGACAGAAAAATAACATAAAATGTAGAAATATTTAGAGATAGACTCTTTGTGAATACTGATCCATATTATTCATGCTTTCTGAAAATGGGCTGGGCAAAAGAAGAGCCCTGTCCTTGTGAAACTCAGTGTTTGAAGGGGGAAATACACAATGGAAGGAAAGTGCTTGTTGTATATACAGTCATGTTTCCTGTATTCTATTATAGGACACTAGTCTCAACTTATTTCTCCCACTTAAAATTATCAATTTGCAACCATAGTAGGTTTTGGATTAGAGAAACAAGACATTTCATAAACAAGAATCCAAATGCAAAATCGAGTCCTTGTAGAAACAAAGAGTCCACAAATCCTGTACACTCTGCATAGCACTTCTTGCAAATTAGACAAAGTGTAGCCATTCTAGACTGCCAGTTTATCAGGTCAAATGAAAAATACATCACTCATCCGAGCTCCATCCAGTGCCAGCTGGATTTGAGTCTCTGCCAAATCTCTTTAGACAGGAGTAGTATGTGAGCAAAACCCCAACTGATCAGGTTTGCAGCTCAAACCCAAAATGAGTTTGTCACTCTTTTAAATTCCCACGTACACTGGTGGAAAATTGCTGTAAAATGAAATAAAGAAATGGCAGAAGCAGTTTAGTTTCCTGTCATCTATGAGGTGCAGACAGCCTTAGATAAATATTATGCACAAGAAAGCTCTTGTCAGCATGTCCTGGTTTCAGCTGGGATGAAGTTCATTTTTTTCCTCAGTAGCTGGTACAGGGCTGTGTTTTGGATTCAGTATGGGAGTAATGTTGGTAACACACTGATGTTTTGCACTGCCAAGTAGTGCTTACCCTAAGCCAAGTACTTTTCAGTGACTCATGCTCTGCCAGGAAGGCAGTGCACAAAAACCTGGGAGGGAGCATGGCCAGGACAGCTGACCCCAATGGTCAGAGGGATATTCCACACCACAGAATGTCATGCCCAGTATATAAACTGGGTGAGTTACCCTGAAGAGGTACTGTGTTGGTTTTTTTTTCTTCTTATTCTCCTCTCAATCCCACCAGGTTTGGGAGAAAAGTGGCTGCAAGGTTCTTTATGCCGGTTGGAGTTAGACCACAACACAGTGTAACCTGGATGGGCATAATGGCGTCAAAGAGAAGGATAGTATGGACCGTGGCTGGAGTTCTGTTCCTGGGTCTCAGTAGTCTCATCACAGCAGTGGGTTTCTTTGCTATGTTTCCTACCCTTTGCTTCTCAGGTAGATTGAGATCAAACTGCTCATCCACATATGAAACAGTGGGAATCTACCAGGCTCCTGGCATGGCAGACACATGCTTGTCATTGCTGTGCTGGAGCTTCAAGTTTCTCATGCCACACAGTAGGTGGTATGTCTAAAGTTGTTTAAATGAGGGCCCAGCACATTGTGGCACTGGCTTTTTCTGGACCTTAGGGCATAGTCCAAGTTTGGGGTATGGATTAAAAAAAAAAAAGAAGAAGAAAACAGTGAGATTTTCTCTGCTTATTATATGATTATGTGATCCTGCTCACTTTCAGAGTGGGTTCAAGAGCTTTGCCTTGAGACACACTTTATACATTTGTGTGTAAGACTGTGTGCAAGGTGAGTTATTTGGAATAGCTGTTCTTGAAGCACCATTTCTGGAGTAATTTCTGTTTTTAAAATTGCCCTTATTCCTTGATAGATTTCATTCTGCCATGCCTAAACCCACATTACCTACCTTTCTACTAGCCTCTTTCCAGAAGCCAGTTACAATTGGAGAGTATGCAAAGGGTGTAGAACCCAATGGATTAGCACTGCAGATACTCAGTTTTAGTACTAAGCTGGGCTCCAGCTGCTCTCTCAGATCTCTGCTTAGGTCTTAGGCACTGGAGAGAAAGTGGAGAGCAGAAACCGTATGGTAGTGTTTTCACATCAGAGGATTTCTCCTGAGAAGTGCTGAGTTTTTCATTATTTAATTCCTGGGGATATGTTGAGAGTAAAGGTGCAAATTGTCTCTAATGATCAGGCCCTTAATAAGGAGTAGCAACCCCAATGTGACACAAACTGGAACGGTGTGTGGGGTCACACCTCTCATATTGGCAGGGAATGACTTACATATGGAAACCCCTGTGATTACAAACAGGTGTCACATCACTTTTTCTATTAAAGTGATCAAATGGATTGAAATCCCTAAAGATGAAGCTATTGAGGTTTGTGCTTGGGGCTACATAGCCCAATTGTCTGCAGTCTCAGGGGAGGGGGAGCTTTACACAGGAAATGTATCCTGGCCATCTGAATTTTCTTTAATAATTGCCTCAAAATCTATTATGTGTGCACCACTTCAAATAATTACAGGTCCTTTTTTTTTTTTTTTTTTTTTTTTGAAAACCTGTTACCTGGAACCGTTTTGCTTGGAAAATCAAACTTAATTGTTTAGTCCTTTAATAGTCCTTTAACTGTTTCTTCCTCTACCTCTACTTATTCAGGGATTTATCACTGGTCAGAATAAAACCACATGAAGCAGTAGTAGTCTTAAAAACACAGTGATACGTGATTTGGATGAATAAGGTAAAGAGCACTGAAGACAGGTTGTTTCTTGCAGTGTGGATTAGTGGAATAAACCAATTTTTGGTGTTCACAGTTTTTATAAACTGTTCATTTGAGCTATTTTCAGGTTCATCTTTCATTTTGCATAGGGCAAGGCTGTTTATTCAAAACGGATCATTTTATTTCAAAGTGATGAGGTATTCCTGTGAACCCAGTGAATTTTTGTAATCCCTGGGAATTCCCTTTCACATCCTCAGGCTGTTGTTCCAGACTTCTCAGTGAACAGGCTTCCATTTCCTTCGTAGTGAATCAAGGTCCAGGTCATGTGGTTAATTTTCTTATTATTTTTCAGAACTGATGTAACCCAGGAGCAGTTTTAAAGGGAGAGGATGCCCTTCCCTCTGCAATACACCAGGGCCTTGTCTGACCACCCGAGGTTATTTGAGAGCCCTGTTTAAAAGCAAATACCTACCCTTTAAAGCAATCCCAGGCGACAGCTCCCATTAATCGGCGGGTGGCAAATGAGGCTCTGATTCACAGCACTGCTGGTTGCTATTGCTCTGATATCAAAGGGTGGGAAATAGCAGATAAGCACAGGATTTTCCCTTGCAATCAAACCCTTTCCGACTGACTCTAATGGATATGTGCAGGTGCAGTGAAGCACGTGGATGTTTGGAGAGGGTTTTGAATGTCTGCTTCCGTTTCAGGCTGGGTTTTTTGGTTGCAGTGTGTGTGATACAGTAGAAGCCACCACCACGTTAAGCAGTCGGAATGGTTGCTTTGCATTTGAAGTAGCAGCATTCACCTTTTTGCATCAGGTGACGTCCCAACTATCCATGAAAGCCCAATCACAGTTCCCTTGTAATTAAACTGTTCCACTTCAGCCATAAATACGGACAAATGAAGTCATTTTGTGGCACTGCTGCCATCGGACTGCAGTCCTTCTGCAGGTGTGCCGCTGGAAGCCGTGGAAATGCAGCTGCCACGAAAGCATCTGAGAGAGCAGAGCCCAAATTACTCTGGCTGCATAGCAATCAGCCTGAATTGCTGTTGGTTTGATCGAAAGGACGAATAGGTTGACAATAATACACGCCCCGTATTGACACACAGCCGCTTGCGACAGCTGTATAAGCTGACTAGAGAAAGGTAGGACAGGACTCCAGTGCACAGCCTAACAGTTAGATTGCCAGTTTCTGTTTTATTTCTCCACTAAATGCTGTTATACTTGACATTTATGCGTGTTCACCACTATAATTTTAAATTGTATTATTGAAATAAAGAACGGTATGTGAAAGCCACAGATGATGGCTCATTTAGTGCTTTCCTTGTGGCTTTGGCTCATCGTGTTTTTTGACTTACAAAAGACTTGGCAATTGCGCAACTGGGCACAGTGAGGGGAAAAAAATCAGAGAAACAACGCGCTTTTGGGTCAGAATTTTAAATTAGTTGAATTTTCATTGCTGTGGATGTGTGTGGGCTGGTAGGGCAGGATCTGAGATGGGGCATTTCTGTGGTCATAAGTCTGTGCGTCCGGAACATGCTGCAAAGGGAACTGTGTGACATGGTGGTTTTCTGGTATTCTTTAGTGTAAGGCAAAAATTTGCACAAAGTTCAGTTCTCAGACACCAGACTGTTTCAAAAGGTAACGTGAAGGAATAACTCAAGAATTTGGAAAGGGTGGAAGCTGAGCTGAGGCACAGAATAACTTGTAGCAAGCAAATTACCTGAAAGATAAGAAAAGGCACTATAAATACATTAGGAATATGTGAAAGGCAAAATAAAGTAAAACCAAATACTTAATGTAGAAGGAAAATTTCTAAAAGAAATTTGTGACCCTTTAATTAAAATTGTTAAATTTACAAAAGAGATGGATGATAAGAGAAAATGGGAGAAGAGAACACTACAAAATATGTAGCTAAGTCAAACACGTTTAGTTTAGGAGTGTCTGACTAAAATTACCTATTGAAATGAATGACACTTGGGGAAGAAGAAGCTTGGGAGAACGGTCAACCAGTCAGCCTGACTCCAGTAGCCCCAAGGAGAATGAGTCTATTCATTAATAACCCTGTGGAGCGTAATAAGGAGATAAAAATAGACCCTGTGGATTTGTCAAGTCTAAGTTGTGTCATCCCTGTAAAAGGTTAAGATCTGCCAAGTGGATATAAAGTGGTAGATGTGACATATCTTAAATTTAGTAAAGTTTTCGACACCATTCCAAATGACATTTCCCAAGCAGTGTAGAGGAAAATGCATTAGGGTACAATCATCTTGAAGTAGGTGAGGAGCTGCCTGAAAAGCAATAGAATAATGTGTTCATGGTTTGCTGTTGAGCTGGGAGAGCATTTCACTGGAAGGTACCCAGACATCTAATGTTGGCCCTTGTTGTTGTCAATATTTTCAGTGATCCAGATGATAGAAGAAAATCTAGCCTTCCAGCATTTCCTTTTGATGCCAGCCCTGGCTGGGTTACAGACACTGCAAAGTACAGAATTAGAGTACGGAGTGACACAGATATGCTTGCCAAATAGCCTAAAATTATTAAAATAAAGTTAAATAAACAAAAATACGAGCTGCATGGCTGAATGAAATCGACTGCAGAGATGTAAAATGGGCAGTATTTCACTGGGCAGCACAGAGGGAAGTGGTGTTAGATCATAAATTAGATAGACATTGTTAATGCTGCTGTCAAGATGTAAGGAATTTCTTGAGGAAGTTTTAGTAAGGGTAGCTTAAGCAGGATGTGGAGAATAGTTATTCTGCTATAAATATATTTTTGTGCTTTGATTCACACTTTCAGAGTTATAAGCACAATCAAAGAAAATCCAGGGGAAAGCAAGAGTGACAATATTTAAAAACTAAACTAAACTAAACTAAGCCTGTTTGAAGGTGGAATTTGTTTGATTTAAAATGAGAGGATTTCAAGGCATTTCCAGTGTAAAAAAGCTTCTTAGAAAATAGAGAGCAGTGATTCAGAAAGACAGTTAGAGTGAATGGCCTTTATTTTCAGTGAAAAAAGATTCAAGTGTAATAGCAGGAAGAAAAAATTATGATTCTAAGAATAATTAAGCATTGGGACAGGTTTGAATTGGTTGATAGCAGAAACAGGAGATATGACCTTGTCTGATTAAGGCTATTGTGCTCAATCTAGTAATGCTCCTTAATACCAGTGAAGAAACTTAGTATGTAATTGTTTTCACTGTCCATCACTCAGGAATTCACACAGTCATTGAGGCTGTGATGTAAGGGCAGGTCATTGACCAAAGCAGTTCCCATTTTCTGTGACTCATGCTTTGCCCATCCTCAAACCTAGGGTAAGATTGCAATTAATCAGGTATATCCTTGCAAAAGGTCAGATCTTTCCTTGCTCTTTATTGGCTATTCCCTCTCAGTGTCTCAGATTCAACAGACAGCAACCCTACAGTTGTTGATGCCTGATGCTCAATGATTTTTTAATGTCTGATTACTACAGAAAATCGAAACACAATGCAACTATACGTTACAGTGTGTGGAATATTTGTATGTACCACTATTGGATAATAAAAAAATAAAATGCCCAATACAAAATTTGACTTGAAATAATTTTACAAGAGCAGTTTGCACTGCAGGTTTGCAGATGATGCTTAGCTCTGTTTTGTGCAATTTTCCTGTGTGCCTTAGGGTGGATGTGTGTGAGTAGAACTGTGTTGTTCCAAAGATGGTAAATGAAAACCTGGTCTTACTGGTATCAGGGGTCATACTCATGGTACCTTCTTTGAAGGGAAAATTGCACCTAAAGGAGTAGAGAAAAGAAAGAAAATGCAGCCAGTTTGAAACTTGGGAATAGCAGTAAGTCACAACAGCTGTGCCTGGATGCACGGATATATTGTGCTGAGGCAATACAGGTCTGTTTTCCCAGTCACTGGCAGGAGAAGTTAACTGCCCTTCAGAGCAGGACGTGTGGAGAGTGTTGGAGAATGGTCAGCACTCGCAGTCTTTGCCTGCAGGAATGTGTAGAGGTCACAGACAATATTTCAGTGCTGTTGAAGATCTAACCTTGACTGCCACACAGGGACGGGAGTCTTTTCATTTCTCCCTACCAAACACAAGGAAAGTATGAAGCTAAATCTAAAGAACTGTGTAATGTCTTTATGCTCTTAGTGGATAGTGTATTATTAATAATTATCAGAGAAAACTATAATTTGCATCTTCCAGATGTTTTGCAAAGAGAGGTTCTCTGGAAAAAGTGCATCACTAGTCCCCAGTGAATTTACCTTACGCTGAAACATTTTTTTGTGAGGAAAAATAAAGCAAGCTGTTCTAATCCAAAATTGGTTTGAATCCAAAACACTTTATTTGATCAGTAAATGAAAAAAAAAAAAAAGTAAAAATCAGTTCTGTCATTCTTTTGATCTCAGATTCAGGCTACAATGTGATGGGGTTTATGACATTTAAAAGAAAGAAAACTAATTCTATTTGTAGACTGTCCCTTTCTTAATATTCCTGTCTATGAGAAAACAAATGCATAATGCAACATAGACCTTTGTATCATGGAAATTCTGCTTGAAATTGAAATGCATTCCATTTCAGAAATGGTATGCTGTTCTCAAAAGTTAAATATGAGCTGAAAATGTGGAAATAAATTAGGCCTTTTCATTCTCTTACTAGTAAACTTTAAATAATAAAATCTAATACCCTTGAAGGACATACAATTCAGAGCACTAGAAGCAGAAGGCCTCTATGGATTTGGGTCATGCACTCAATCATTTCTTTTAAACTTAAGCATAGATATGAAAAACACTCTTAGTTCTTTATACATTAAAGCCTGAATCTAAATTCCATACTTTTGTCACAACTTGATATTGAGATATAAATCACTAAATAGAAATATCTATGAAGCCTTATTATAGAAGGGACTTGTGTTAGTATCATTGAGTTGCTGATTTCCTGCCTCCTCATCATTGACTATGAAGTTCTCAGTCAGATAAACATATTCCACATACACCAAGGGAAGCTGGAATTTCTGAAATCAAATACACTGAAACTCAAGTTGTGCCTTTCCCAGATGTAGTTTGAGCTTGATACACCATGAAATTGTAACACACGTTTGTGATCAGAAGCCCGGGTAAGGAAGTTACTCATGTCTGAAGATGGGCTTTTGTCCCATTGAAATTCACCATATTTGAGCTCATGCTTAATGTTGTTGATTTCTGCTATAATTTGCTTGCATGCTAGCCATGGTTTAATAGTCAAGTTTTAATATCTAAAGGAAAGATGTTTGCTTGTGTGCAGGCCCCACAGTAAAGCTTTTGTGTTCCTCTTTCTGAAAAACAAAAACTTCTTCTTGATGATGATGATAATGCTGATGATTATTAGTAATATTATTTTTAAACTTTGGAGCCTGACACATATTTTAACACATGCTTGCCCCCTTAGGACACGTGGTCTGAAGTATCCAAAATGGGCTCTGAAATACAGAGATTGCAATCATTTTTGGTAGAGCAAGTAATAAAGAGTGTTATTTCATAGTTTTGTCACAGAAGGAAGTTTATTCCTCTTTCATTGTATTTTCTTCAAGGGCATGCTCAGATTAAAGAAGAATTTTATAAGGCTTTTCAGTGCTATTGATCAAAATAAATGCAGGCATTGGCATTTTTTCCCCATCTGCAACTAGTCAGAAAAGCACACATCAAACTGGACGCACTTTGGCCACAGTGATGTATGTATTTCTGCTCAGGTTTGTCTCTTGTACCTCATATCTTTCAGTAGAAAAAAAAGAAAAAAAGTGGAGAAGGCTTAAGAAAAGGTAAATGAGGAAAAGTGTTTTCTTGATTCAGACTTGGAAATCCTTCCTTCCAACATGGAATTCCTACTGTGTTCTGAGCAGGATGAGAACTTTGTGCCTCCTCTAAAATAGGAAGGAATCTCTTCATTTTGGTTTTCAATCTCTTTTGTCACTTGAGGTTTGTTACTCATTGTGGAGGGCCTTTTTTGACCACTTCCGTATGACAGTTAATGGCCAAGGTACAGACGTGGTTACAGAACTAATACAAACACATGTATGTGGGTTTTGATGTTTGTATTCGGAGTATAAGCAAAATAAGAAGTCAAAAGTAATTAAAACACAGATTATGGCAGATACTTAATTTGGAAAACCATACTTCATGCCTCAAATCTTGATGATGAGGCAGTATTTTTCATACAAATTTTGGTGTAGTCTTACTGTATCAAGAGTAAAGAACTTCTTCTGAAAGAAGAAAAAAAACTAGAAAAACTGCAACAAACCAGATCAGGTTTCACTTCAGAGTAGC
This sequence comes from Pitta sordida, assembly GCA_013390025.1. NCBI lineage: Eukaryota > Metazoa > Chordata > Aves > Passeriformes > Pittidae > Pitta > Pitta sordida. The sequence goes on from WEKX01023410.1 coordinate 938,284, forward strand.
AGGCATTCAGAAAGACTTCTGAAATTCATACAGCAGGAACTTATGAGGGTAAAATGTGATCAAAACACTGTGTGATAGGGTCATCTTCATGCACTACACACCTATCAGTTCAGTTAGCCCCTCTGTGTCTGATGAAATAATTACATTGAGAGCATGATGATGTGCTGGTTTAAGCCTGCCATTGCTGATGGCTTATTATTTTGTCCACTTTGACTTAAAAGGGTGCAAAGAATGTGCAACCAGAATGCACAAACCTCTGGCCCCTCTGGCAGGAAGTCTGGCCTACCAGATGGTCAGCATCTGTCTCTATGGGGGGATACTAAGATAAATTTTTTAGCATTTCTAGCAGTTGCCCGCTAAAGCAGAGCAATGGGTCTTAAATTCAGATTGGGACAGTGGGAGGTTCTTTCTTCCTTTCCTGTTCCTCTGGAAATGAACATGTCCTTTGTGCCACGGGGCCCAAATGGGAACTGCACAGAGAAAGTCTGACTTTAGTGAAGGGGATGTTTAAGAAACAAAACCTTCAGCCCCAGTTCAGTGTAAATGCTCTGAGTGAGCTCATCAAAGAAGCTGGCAGCTACATAAAGGCATCTCAGACTATACAACACTTCAATTTTTCTTCTATGGTTCATAGATGTCAGATCTTGTTTCTTTGATGATTTTGTTCTGTTTCTCTCCATGTCTGGTAGTAAGAGCTGAGAAGGATGAAATCTGCAATTTTTTCTTGGTCAGGCAAGATGCTTAGGCAGTGGTAGTTTAATTAGAATTAGAAAAGACAGTAACACCATTGTGCTTTGGGTGGCATTGTTATAGAGCATTAAAGTCTTAGTAAATGGCATGTCTTTGGGTTAAATGCAGATGTTTCCAGAAAGGAAAATCTTGGCTACCAGAACCATTATTCCATGGGAATACTACCTTAATAAAACAGTCAAGGTCATTATTTACGTATCTATATTCCCAAAATACAGCCTCTAAATCACCTTCAACTAAAAGCCAGTATTTTTTTAACTGCAAGATTTTTAACAAAGGTCCCACCAGGCTTGGTTCTGTACAAGCTTAGAGCAGACAGATGGTCCCTGCCCTGGAGGGATTGACACTGAGACCTCACATTTCTCCTGGTGACTTTCTGTGTTTTCTTGATTAGGACATAAGCACTGTCAGGCCAGGAGACCTTGTTACAAATCCTTCTTCCCCCAGCTTCTTCCGTATGTATGCAATATCCCACAGAGATTGTGACTTTTCAGTTTTTTTCCACAGTACTTTCCTGTACTTTCACAGCCCAGTACTACTTTATAAATTCTTTAAGACTCTGAATGGGAGTCAACACAATCCTTCCTTGTTACTGCATCCCCTAAAAGCTCTGTCAGTTGTCTGGTGCATTATTCCTTATCTGCAAGCAAACTGGCCTTTAGGATGGAGGTAGAAACATTCAGTGCGTAATCCACTATTCAAAATTACTCTTTGATGTTGAGTAAATTGTAAGATCTGCAATTGTACTGCTTCATGTTACTAAAACACAGATATAATATTAGCATACTTGCTATCTTTTATTACTAAATTAAGCCTTTTTTCCCCCTCCAAATAGACTACTAGGTTGTACAGGCTGGAAATATATAAAGGAGGCAACTTGCATTTTGCTATGGAGAAGAAATTCCTTTTCTTTCCTTCCCTTCCCCATCCTTTTTACTTGAGTTGGCCATTAAGTTCTATGCTTTTTCAAAACTAGCCACAGCACTTTTGTTCCACTCTTCTGATTGTGTTCAAGTCATCAACACTTGTATACACTGATAATTAAAGGGTTAGTAAAATAATGCACTGTTAAGGCTAAAGGATGTCAGATTAAAGGTTATGCAATGAACTCAATTAAACTGACAGTAGAGAGCTGGGGAGTCAGGAGTTCAATTTCTTATCCCAACTGCCAGTTACTTTACCTCCCTATCTATCATTAAAGAGAAAAAAAAAAAAGTCAAAAAGGCTAAACCCTAGAGACATCCCTAACTGCCACTGCAAATATTCTCATGAAAGCACAATAAAATCCTTAGCACGTAGATAGGACTTATATCTTCTAAGCAGTGAACTTGACAGCCCTTAATCCTGTTGACTTAAGGCATTCTCTCAATATTCGTTTTACATTTCTGTAAGAATGTCTGAAAAGTGGAGCAGGAGATTTTCTGTCAGAAATGGTACATAAGCATCCAATCAATATTGCAGCTTGCAGATGTAGGTCGTCCTGAAAGTACTCAGAGGGGTTTGGGAGATAAGAGGGAACACCTTAGATCCAATTACATGTAAAAGGAGTAGCCTCAAAGTCAACGGGTTTTGTAAGTTACAAACAGCATGTCAGCTCTCGGCCTCTCCATGCTGTGGCTGACCATGTGATTCACCATGAAGATAATCACATTTATAGATGTTAAAGTAAGAAAGGACTGTATCTTTTTAGAAAAGGAATGTAATTCTAGTTCGTGGTTGGACTAAATATGATCATGTGTCCTTTCCATGTTATTATGTGGATAAACAAAGTGTTCTTTATATAGAAGAACAGTATTTTAAACATGACTTTTTTCCCCTCTTTTCTTACAGAATTTTAAAAACTGGGAAATAGGGTAGTTCTCTGGTCATTGCAGTCTTCCTGTCTGCCTGCTCTGAACAGCCACTCCAGGCCATGTGTGGGTCAGCCCATTAGATGATATTATTAGGCGCTGGAGGTGACTTAAATTCACATATTAAGACACTTAAATATCAGCGTCTCCAGGACTGTCTAAACTCTTATTATATCCTATGCATATCTATCCAATATAATCCATTGTGCCTAGAGAAATAAAGAAAAATTTCATGCTAATATAGAAATAGATAATATATTCTATTTCCATTTTGCAAGTTGAATCCCACCCCTAGTGTCCCAGTGCCATCGCATGACAGTCACTAACAACCAGGCACAGATTTCCTGGAGGAGCAGTGGAATTTTTAGCCTTGTTCCACCTCACGGTACCCACATGTAGGCCTGGGCATTTTCCCTGCCTGTGTCAGATGCCACATTTAGGGAAGCTGTTGCTCTGGGAAGAGCCTCCCAGTCACATCAGAGATACAAAGATGGAGAGCGAGAGCTTCTGAAGCTCGGAATCATGTAAGCCCTGCCCTCATCACCCATAGAGTGAGTTGTTTCCACCTGTAATATTCCAGCTCATTAATTACCTCTGCAGTCACTAGGGAGTCTGGCCACTTCCTCCAGCCTGTTCGTCTGTATGAGTAAACTGCTGTTAAAAGATACTCCCCACTCTGCACCCAGAGGTGCAGCAGCACAAGTGGCATTACGAGAAGATCAAGGGCAGCATCATATCACTAACACAGAAACTCCTTGTTCATGGAGGAGAAGAAAGAAAATGCAGTATCAAACCATCCTTGCAGCAATGTCAATGGTATTTCATAGCTCCCTAGAGGATGCCAAGCATTTTCTAGCTGTGAATTACTCAATCTTCACTTCCAATAGCTTCCCATAAAGACCTAACTAAACATCATTGCAGCACATCGTTTGTCAGATCAGAGAACGTTTTCCCGTGGTTAAAGATCAGGGAACCAGCTTGGCCTAGCTGTATCTCAGCCTGGTCCTCAGACAGCCTCCCTGCCCAGAGTCATCTTGATGGCCAAAGAAAGAGCTTCTTGCACTATTCTGCAGTGCTCAGGTTGGATGGAGGAAAGTAGCTGTTGCTTCACTTGCTTTCCCTAAGGAGTTACAACCTCAACTGAACCTATAAAGAAAAGTCATCTCCAATTAAGCTTTTTATTTTTATTTACTGTATTTTGATTGAGTGGGGGTTTAGGCTGGCTTTTCTCATGTGAACTTTGGTTTTTTCTCATGCGAACTGGATTTCCTTTACAGAAAAAATGCCAACATTACTAACAATATTACTTTACATATCTGAGGCATTCATTAAAAATCAGTATAGTTTAACAGTCACTCTTTCAAGTATAAAAGCCAATACATTTCACATACCATCTGGAACTAGGCAGTGAATTCTCTCAATTAAGTTAGGCATATAATTAAACTTTTTAGAAAGAATGGTTTTCTCAAATATTTTGGTGACAGTTCTGTCACTTTACTAAGCCTAAAAATTTATGAGAAAGTCAAAGTTATTTATCATACTTTCATCTTCTTGCAAGTGGTGCCTTTCTTCTTGATGGGCTCTTGATGGGCTTGTTCGTTAGGATATAGAAAAGTACTGTTCTAAAAGTGATTCACTCCTGTATCACCTTCCTCTGGTTACTTTTTCAAAGTGATAACTGAAACAAACTTAAAAGCAAGCTATACTCTTTGCACTGCTAGAGTTGGAGTATATTTTTGTGGCATTCCTTCTCAAAGATACTGATTTATGAGTTTCCATCGTCTTCCATATTCCTAATGCAATGGAATAATGCAGAACACACTGAAGTTCATTTGGCCCCTACCAGTTACAAATGGTGTGAGTTTGCTGCCTGTGGTGACTTCTGATCCTGGGAAGTCCCACAGAAGAAAGAAGGCTTTGCTCAGGAGAAGAAAATAATGTACACGTGGCAGCCCTTGCCAGTAGGTCTGTAAACATAAATCAACCCCGTTGCTGTAAAATTTGCTCTTTTGTTGGTTTTTTTTTCCCCCAAAGTTTAACTTTCCTCCATGTGCTGTTAGAAAAAGGAGGTGTGTCTTTCCACTCGTTGTGTACTTGATCTCTTGTTCTGTGGCAAGACAAGAACAAGTGGCTTTTAAAATAGCTTCTGATTCTGAGGCCCAATGGGAGCTATTGAAGGTCAGGGTTTGTTTGTTGGTTTTTTTTTTCTGAAATAACAAGTTCAAATAAAGCAATGGGATACCCAGTAAAAGATGCCTGTTTTTTCAGAAACATAGGCACTGACTGTGCTATTTCTTTCAGGAGTCCTTAACGACTGCATATAGTAGTTTTGTAAAGGATAAGCTTCAGGACACTGGAGTTTATGTGACCATGTATCTTTGCAAATGATGTAGTGATGTTTCTTGGGCACATCTCCAGCCAAAGCAGAGATACAGAGCAGCAATGTCAATGCAACCAGATAAAATGTGTTTTGTTTACAGATGTTTCAAAAAGAACTGCATCTGACCAGAGCACTACCTAGAAAATATAGTTAAAAATGGAAAACTCAGAATAAACTTACCATTCAGTGGGTGGGTACTATTCTTGACAGTCATTCATTAGGTCTTTGGATGAACCTGCCTTTTTTTAAACATTCATAATCAGTGAGCTTTTATTCCATGTGTTTTCCATGACCATTGAGGTCAACATATTACCTAAGTCTTTCTTGACATAGAGCACTATTTATAGAAATGCAGATCTTTTAAAAAGCCCAATTCTCTTCCTCAGTTGCTGAATAAACATAACAAGGAGATTTTGGAGGTTTTTTTGCTTTCCTATAAGCATTAAGAAAGAGCAGCAGTTTCCAAAGTTAAGAATCACTGACAAACCATACCTCTCTAAGAGAAACCTATCAAAAGCCTTTAATCTGGCAGATTTAGATATTTTATGGTGAAACGTCAGACCATTTGCATGTTTCAGATGTTTGAAAGTCACTTACATAGACTGCTATACTACAAATACTAATTCTGCAGCTCGTACAAAGAGAAGAGCACAGGTGATTAACACGAAGGTGAGCAGTGCAATTTTTACAATAAAGGTACAAACCAGCTGCAACACCAAGTAATGCTAATACACACCCTTTTTTTGGTGCCTCAGTCAGAGAGTCCTGCCATTGACCTTCCCTTGAACTGAATTATGCTTTACAGAGAGACTAGACTGAAAATTTGCATTTTGGCTTTACTCCATCCATTTGAGAACATTTGCCTACAGCTCCAAGAGTGATGAAAGTTGTATTTTTTTAATTAAGTAACAAACAGGTGAGTTTGATACTAATGCACGAGGAATGTCATAAGGTCCTTAAACAGTGCAAGTAAATACTAAAGGTTGTCTTCCAAAAAACAAGGAGACAGGTGGAGCTCTGCTGGTACCTTGCAGTTTGTTGGATGGTGCTATCATGTGCATTTGGACAACTGGAACAAACCCTACAGATTGTGTGAAACAGCTGTAGGCATCTAAATGTGAGCCAACACATCAAGTTTCCATGATAATGGAGGTTGTTGATTAAACTAGTGAAGTCAGAAGAATTCAAATCATCCTGAGACAGAAACCTGTGTCTCATCAGACTGTGCCCAGAACTCCACTAACTGCCTTGACTGGATTCTCATGGTCTATAGTGAGAACCTGGAGATGTGGCTTGTGTTGTCATGCTCTAGTATCACTCTGAAAGCCCAATCCCACCTTAAATGCTGCCTGATCCTCTCTACCTTTTTTGGGTTTAGCATTACATGAGGCCTTGCATAGGCAGTTCATCATAGTCTTGTGGAGGTTATCGTAGTGGAAGTGCCAGCAAATAGGGCATTTGGTAAAAAAAAATGCCCTGTGAGGGCTTTGGGTACTCTATGATAATTGTATCTGCCATTTTCATGTAAAATTCATCAAAAGAGAAACAGTTAATGAAGTGATTGTCCCACTTCAGAGTTTATTTAAATTTCATGGGTGAGAATCTGTTGAGGAGACCAGAACATAAATTGCTCTTCCTCTTGCTCTGTTGTCTCACATCCTTCTATACACTGAGGATGAATTTTGTAGGTTCACTTAGCCGACACGTTTTAGGTTAACTTCACAGCCCTTACAGCTGGAAAGAGCACCTCCAAATGAGAGGTGCAATGCAATTTCACGCAAATGAAATAAATGTGACAGCAACCTGAAAACGTCATAACTCTGCCTAGGGATATAAGCCATGATAGCATTATTTCTGCCCTGATTCGTAGAGTATTAAATACTGATAAGACACTAGTGAAAGTAACAGGTGTAAGAGGGAAAAATAAGCTATCTCTGGTTCAAGCACCACTTCCTTTTGTTGCAGTGGGTAGTTTAACCTGTTTAGGCTGTATTTTTCTAGCTATAAAAATGTCTGCAGATGATAGAGAATTATTAACTCCACTGCACAACTCAACACTTTTGGATCTCTTAGCTTCCATTAGTCCCAGTTCTGCTTCTCCTCAGAAACCCTCTTTCTTCATCCTTTCTTTCCCCCCTCTTTTGCAAGCAAGCAGGCACTGCCATCCTGCTGCTCTGTGCACCTCATCGTTGTGGCTGCCTTTCAGACTTTTTTATTGTGAGACATAGAAGGCTTTTGGAGAGAGGGGAAGCTTCTACTCGCCCTTAAATTGCCCTGGTAAGTGACAACTGGCTTTCTGCTGTGTCCTAAACTGTTCAGTGCATCTCTTGCAAGCTCATTTCAGCCTGAGGAGTGAGTAAGGAACTCAAAGGTTGTGCCTGATGCTTTTCAAGCCGCGTTTAATGAAAAAGTGTAAAATCTGGAAAGAATGGACCTTTCTGTCTTTTTAAGATACTTTATAATGCCCAGTTTTTAATTTAAGTTTAACCTCATTAATCTGCAGTCCTCTCTCTCATTTTTTTCTGACACTGTGAGGCAATCCATTAAGGCTACATCTAGTGACAATTAAGGAAAGTTCAGTAGGAACAGATTGTACCCTGGGATTCTCAGCAGTTACCAATAATGATGTTAGAATGAAAGAACTGCTTAAAATTCAGAATGCTTATTTACATAGGGTACAAAAAATGGATACACTGATGATGAAGGTTTAGGTTGTGTGAGGTATGTGCTTTGCAGCTATTCTGGGGAAGTCACTTTGTTCCATGTCCCTTTGTTCTTCTCTAGTCCTCTGTCTGAATTTTCACTAATATATTTATGTTTTTTAATGTTAGGAGTTAAGTGTCTCCTGGTAGATATTTACATGACAACTAGTCCACATGCTCTAATTTCAGAAAGGGCTGTGGGCAAAATTAGAAGGATCATTAATTATCTCTTCTGTAAGTAATTGCATTTTTTTGGATGAGTACCTTGTTTGCAGAACTATCAGTATGCTAAATAATAGCACATTTGCATATTAAAAAATGTAAAGAACAAGAAAAGTGTCTTCCCTGGAGCATCTGAAGGATACAGTAGTTAATGCAGGACCCTTCTAGTTCTGTGTTGCTTTTTCTACCTTTTTTCAGTAGTGTTGATTTGAAGGAAACGACAATATTTCCTGAACTCAGTTCTGTTTAAAACCAGCAGCTTTTTTGATGTCACTTATGGTGGACTGAGTCCCCTCGTCCCATATGCATTGCAGCTCTGCAATGAAGTGGACAGTGAGTCTTGTGAGATGTGAGGGTCTCAGGGACTCTGAGATGATGTTAAACACTTATTTAGTATTTCCTGCTAATGGAACTTGGAATCCAATGCTTAAATGAACAAGCATCACTATGAGTATCAAAGACTTTAGATTTGCATGGGGCTATTATGGAAAACAGTTTGATTTTATCTTTCTAGGTTCTTTGTTGTTCAGCTCTTTGATCTGCTTTGAGGTCTGTGGTTGTTCTTTTCAGGCTGTGAGTATTGAGGTCAGCAAGAGCAAGCTGTTTCTGGTTGTCCTTGAAATGCAGGCAAGAGGAGAGTTTGTGATGTCACATGCACACGCTCCTTCCTCTGGTATCTATTGTTTCCATACAAAGGGGAAACAAAACAGAATTCTCAGATTAAATGCAGTGTTGAAACCTGTGAGATTATTTTCTTTGACTGTCAGGTATGCAGGTGAATTTTTAAAGCCTCTGAGGTAGTTCTAAAGGCGTGAAAAAAATGTAAGTGGTGTTCTTTTGGTGACATTTATGTGAATGGCCATTGAATTGGTAAATGCTTGGGAATTCTAGAAATGCATGTTTGAAGTATAGAACTTATTTTTATACATTGTTAGATAATTTCTGAAACCACCCTGAGAGTGATGCATCTCTTGTTTTAAGTAGGGTTGAGCCCAGAGATGGTAGCCAGAGCCTGCCAACAGCATATGTCTCCCAATGTATCTATAGGATAAGGTAGGTCCACAGTCAAGGCAGATTTCAGATCAGCAGGTTGGGAGCAACAGGGCACATGGCCAGGCTCAGATACAGCTGCAGCATCACTCAGGCAAGGACCCAGGGCATAGGCTGAAGCACAGGCAGCTTCCAAGCAAAGGGGTTGATCCCTGATGGAGCCTCTCCCAGATTGTCTCATACATCTCCGCGCCCAGCAGCCTGGTCCCTCCTTGCAGCCACAGCACATCTGAGCTGGCCTGGAGCACCAGCAGCCAAACCCCCAGTGCAGGGGCAAGGTTTTGTAGAGTTTGTTTATGCACCAGGAGTCTGGAACCACTGGCATCTGGTACTGACTGTCCCAGCTCTGAGGAGACTCAGAAGGGCAACCTGTCTTTCCTTGCTGCATTTCCTCTGCGTGTCTCGTAGTTACCTACAGGATGACCTGTCCCTGGCGTTCCCACCTAACAACGCTGGCTTTTATGGACTCTCCTGAAGCATCTGCAGTGAGTGTCCCTTCTCAACTATGGCTTTTGAGTGTACCTTAAAACTGATGTCTTAGCCACCGTGGTTACATCCCCAGCCTGTTAAATAAAATTCTACATGTTTAAGTGTGAAGAATTTGATCAGAGACAAACAAATCACTCCTGTACTTCCTATGCAGAAGATGATCTTTTTGGTGTCTGCTGCTGTACTGGATGAGTCAGAGATGATAATGTGTCCTCCTCTGTGATCAAACCGCACACGTGTTTGTTGAAGGATGCTCTTGTGCATTAACTCGAAGGGAGTTTTCAGGTCTCAGATGCAGCAGTTCAGTCTCTGGTGTCACACAGATTGCCTTGGTTTTCTTGTATGTATGGGCTGAAGTCACATTCAACTGAAAGTCAGGCTGGTGCTTGTGCTGTGCTGCTCTGGAAACACAACCTTTTTCTTCAAATACAAACACTTGGTAAAAGAGAGACATCAAATACAAACACTTGGTAAAAGAGAGACATCAACTACAAAATATAATTTTAAGATATAAAATATGCAACTTATTTCTATGAGACACTATACAATGCTATTTTTGCATATGTCAAACTAATTTTTACCCCTGACTTCTGCAAACTCACCGTGCAGTTATGAAAGAAAGGTGACATTGTACTTATCTTTGAATGCTTTGCTGTGTCTTCCTGAGACATGCAAACAACAACCTACGAGAGCAGATGGTGCAAAATACCACACAGCATCCTCATTCTGCCATAGCAGCATTGCAGATCCAACCAATCCCTCCAGGGTTGCTCTAGTATCTCATGAGAGCTGAACTGATGGGCTCACAGCAAGACATGAGGTGCTGTGATTGCCACTGCTGTGATTCTAGAGATGTTCTGGAGAGTCTGTTGACATCATGTGAGATTACTTCATTTTCTCTGTTCTTTGGCACATCTGACTAATCAGTTATTACTTAGCACACAGAAAGTTTGATAACTCCTACCCTATTTGTTTTATTTGTTGAGAGCAAGGTGTTGAAACTAGGCTGCTTTACAGGGTAGAGGATTCCAGGTTTCACAGGTACTGAAGGCTCATGTATTTGGGGGTGGAAAGTTGTAACGGGTTTTACCCTGGCT
>WEKX01023411.1:183-14076 GCA_013390025.1 Pitta sordida
TGTGTGACTGTGAGTGATCTAGGTTTATGTTCACCACTCTGGGGCATGCGTTCAGTCTCTGTACGGGTGTTAGATGGTGAATTGGACTAGATGATCCTTGTGAGTCCCTTCCAACTCATAGTATTCTGTGATTCTGTGATTCTGTAACCATAAAGGTCATCAATTCCAACCTATTACCTAACTTATCAACCTACACAACACAAACCCATCATCTAAACCACCTAAACCATGTCACTAAGTACGCCGTCCAACCTTTCCTTAAACACATCCAAGGACGGTTACTCCGTGTCACTTTGAAATGTCAGGCATTTAAGAAATATTTTTCTTGCTTTCTCATCACTAAGAAATGAAGCCTCCTCAAGTTACCAAGTGTTACGTTGAACATGGGCTGGCAATGATTTTTGTGTCAAGTGGAACACCTTAAGAGGTGCTCTTACCTAGCATTGCAGCAGGGTCCGTGGTTGCAGATCTGTTGTTCCAAGTAGTGTCCAAAGCAGTATCAAATTTTAAACTCTATGTAAGTGTTGATGCCATCAATCTAAGCCATTTGATTTTCCAGACTTATTATTTCTCCTCATTTTCTTCATTAAAACAGAAAAGGGACGTTAATACATTTAATCTCTGGGCACGGAATACATACTTTGTGGATTGAGCTGTAAAGAGAAACAGATGGATGTCACTGCATAATGAAAAAGACAGATTTCGTAGCATAAATATCCTGAGTTTTAAGGAACTCACAAGGACCATCGAGACCAGCTCCTGGTTGTGCACAGGACCATCCCCAAGAATTACATGTCCCTGAGAGTGTTGTCCAAATGTTTCTTGAACTCTCTCAGGTTTGGTGATGTGACTACTTCCCTGGGGAACCTATTCCCGTTCCCAAGCACTCGCCAGGTGAAGACATTTTCCTATTGTCCAGTCTAAATCACCCTTGACACAGTTTTATGGTGTTCCCTCAGATCCTGTCACTGATCATCAGAGAAGAGATCAGTGCTGACCCCTCCTTTTTCCCTCATGTGCAAGCCATAAACTGCTATGAGACCCTCCATAGTCTTGCTCCAAGCTGGAAAGACCAAGTGACCTCAACTGCTCCTTATGTGGCTTCCTCTCAAGGCTCTTCGCCACCTTCATTTCCCTCCTTTGGACACTCCCTGATAGTTAAATATCTTTCTTACGTTGTAGTGCCCAAAACTGCCCACAATGTTCAAGGTGAGACCACACTAGCACAAAGCAGAGTGGGACAGTCCCCTTCCTCAACTGGCTGGCAATGCTTTGCCTGATGCCCCCCGGGGCATGGTTGGCCCTCCTGACTGCCAGGGCACTGTGGACTCATATTCAACTTGCCATCAAATAGGACTCCTAGGTCTCTTTCCTCTTGTTCCCCAGTCTGCACAAACATCTGGGGTTGCCCTGTCACAGATTCAAGAACTTGTTCTTGTTAGGCTTCATAAACCTCGTATCTGTGTTTCTGTCAATGCCATGACTAGAGAGAAGGGAGGAAAGCAAGGAAAAGAAATACAGAGGGGAATGAAAGGAGAAAAAACAACCTTATTTCCCAAGATATGATACTAATGTGTTAATGTATTCTGTCTGAACATATTGATACCAAATGGAGGTGTGTGAACTCTAGCCCTGAAAAGTCCGTGGATAGAAAAAAGCTGACCACTTAAGACTCCTCCAACAGCTTCAGTGCATCTACAGACGCAGCCTGCAGCCTAGGGCAACAAAGAATTTTCATTTATATATTTATTTTAAGATTAGATATCTGTTTTAGTATTTAGAATACTATTTTTAGCATTCGGAAATTCTTGCTTCTCAAGCAATATTATACCAATGCCCTGTCATTTATTTGCCTAGTTGACTTTAAAAGACAGACATATCAACCATGGTTACAAGATGAAAGCTTGCATCCATGCAAAAAGTGAATGTGCTTCACAGAGGTGTGACAAAGGCACAAAGAATGAAACATTTGCCCTAGGAACCCATCCAAGTGGGGAACAAAATGGAGGTATGTATAACAGATAGACTGCAGGTCTTCTTCTGCCACCCAATAGTTGTTCTTCGCTGGGGATATGGGTAATGAAAGGTTGTAATTAAAGGTTATTAGGAAGAAGCAGCCACAAATTCAAGTTGGAAAGTGAAATAGGGTTGCTTTGGGCTATGAAGTTGCTCCCTGGGGTTCTGAGATCCCCTTAAAAAACTGTTTCAGGTTTGTAGTTGTGTGTGGGTGCACATCAACCAAAATGCACCTGAGATTATAGGCTATCTGATTTCATGACTAAAAGCAGACCTCCTGCAATGAACCTCCCTTTCTTTGTACTCTTATAGTACAAAAAAATAATATCCACAACTCTGGAACTGGCCACTCCACAGATAACAGACACAAGTCTAATAAGAGCTCCCTTTGTTTTTTTGTAGGAGTGCAAGCAAATGCTCCTACAATATTTGTGGCTGAAAATGTAATCTGTATGTGCAATGTATCTCAACCATCACTCAGAAAAAAGCCAATCCTTCCACTAATTTTGGAGCTGAAGCACAAAGGGGACAGGGCAATGAGACTGACGTATTCAGAATTCAGAAATGCTTCTAGTGTAGGCAATAACCTGCCAAAACACAATGGACTGATGCTTGAGAAACTAAAGCTTCCATAAGTTTGTACCAGGATACAATCCCAGTGAAGAAAAGGTTCACAGTATGCCATGCAGACTCGAGTCTCCACATGCCTTACCCCATGTGATACTGCTGTTTGCCAAAACCCTTTACCCCATTTTCACGAGGGCTAAATATTTGCCAACCTCTAACGAAGTAAAAGCACACACAAAAATGAGGCAAGTGAACCTGTTATTTCAGATCCCACTATTTGAGAGCTCATATAACTCTGGGGAAATAAGTACTGAGTATGTAATCCCAGCAATGACACTAAAAGTAAACGGATTTGGGGATTTTCGTCATGTACTGTGGTAGCAATAACAGCAGTGACAGGGCATTTTTATTTCCACATCACATCTGGTGAAAATATTTCATGCAGGAAGCAAAGTTTTATCACATAATTTGCTCCCACTATTTTAGTGTTTAATGTTCCACACTGCTTGTGATCCTCACCTGAATGGTGGCTGTAAGGTGTCACTGCACTTCAGGTTCAAGAAGCTTGGGATATAAACTGAAGCCAATACATCCACTATCAGAGTAACATGTATTATTATTAAAGCTCATTCATCACACACTGAAGTAAATACCTTGCATAGGGGAATTGGAAGCATTTTCAGTGAACTATATCCATCACGTTCTAAATCATGTACATCAACTAGTGAATCAAATGCATCACCTTTGAATTACATGAACTCCCAGTTGAATTAGGTGCATCACCTACTGAATCAAATACATTACTATTGAATCAAAAACTGTACGTCACCCAGTAAATCATATAAATATTACCCACACTGCACATTGAACAGCTGCATTACCAATAAGTTTAACAGATGACATGTTAAGGCTTCTATAACATTCAAACAATTACCATAAGGGCCAAATTCAATATATCAGTTACAAGTCCTGGAAGATCAAGTTTTCAGAGCCAGCAAAACCACTTTTTGTTTAATATGTTAAGAGTATATAAATGAGTAGACAAAACCAGAAGGAAAACAAAACCAGAGGGAAAACAAACAATTCAACAATATTGCTGGTGTAGCTTTCAGCAACAATGAGATATTGACATAATCAAGGCATAAAGTACCATGGTAGCTCCATAACATCTTTAGCTGCTGTACCACATGATTTGGAGAGAGCTGAGCCCTTTATTTAACTCAGGGACTACCTTTCATCTCTCATAAGGTTCTTAGTCTTGCCAACACCTTAGGGGTTGAAACAGTGACCATTAAATGCAGGGATTTTTTTTTTCCTTAGAAAAAAAAAATCCCCTGTGGGAGGGGGACCCAATGGACTGCAGCAGAGAAACGCCAACTGCCTGGTTTTCACGTACTCTTGTCCCTCTCTGCTACTGGAGAAAAGGGGAATGCGGTATCTGTTATAAGAGACAGAGGGGTGTGGGAGAAGGTTACCTTAAAGATGCTACTTCTCACTTTAAGCTCTGGTCTTGTTAGACCCACCTTAGAGTTTGTTTTGCCTGGGACAGTAAAAGATTTCTAAAGGTCCTCATTCCTGCCATAGCAAAAGCCTTCAGTTTTTTGTTTTTCCTTTTCCTCTCTCCCTTGTTTGTATGGGGCGGGAAGAGGGAAATGAGAGAACGGCTGTTGAGTCTCTGGCATCCAGCCAGAGTCAAGACACTACACCATCCTCCTTTATGTTGCACCAATCTTAAAATGAATGTATGAAAGTTAAATGGAGGAGTTGTGATTTTGTGCCTGACTGACAGACCGACTGACTGACATATTTTTTGCAAAAGACTGTACTTATCTGCTTCAAGTTATCGAAGGTGCTGAAACCCTGGCTATCCCTTGCAATAATGTGATTACAATGCATTTGTCGTCACGTCTGAAATAGTGAAGAACAGATCACATATGTGCCCAAGAGCACTGGGGCAGCACTGCTCCAAATGAATGAGAGCAGCGCCTGTGTTAAGCTCTCCTCCTAGTTTAGAGGGGTTTCTGAATTTTCATTTTTGCTGAGGAACCCATTGAGGAGAAGCACAGAAAGCTGGAATTAGGAGGGAAAATAAATAAAGGCCTGCTGCAGGCTGGGTAAGTAAAAAGGGGAGGGAAGAAAAAGAAGGACACCTCATTAAGAATATAAAAAGGTAGATTTAAAGGGATACTGAAATACTTTGGTACTGGTGACCAAAGTCAGTGGCTCCTTTATCCATGTTGTGAAAGAGGGTGAAGGAAATGTAAATAAAAAAGGTGTGCTCAGCTGGAGAGAAGCTGACATGCAAGTATACTGCATAGTTCCTGTAGTGGTCATTTTTACCCAGTAAGATCATTATTACTGATTCCCGGTAGGATCATCACTATCAATTCACACAATTCACACAATTTGAAGTAGTGGGCATTCTCTTACCATTGCAAGCAACACCCAGGATAATGGTAGAAAGGCTGCTTGACATAGGCACATGTGCACGTGCACAGTGTTTTCTGAACATGCACAACATTTAACATCCTTAATCCTAAGCTCAGTGTATCTTGTTCTCTCAAGCATTGTCATATTTTAGAAAAAAAAGGAAAATATAACACTGTCATCACAAAAATCCCCCTGAAAAGCTCTTAATGAAAATGGCTTGTCTTTCCCATCCTTTGTCATCCTTGTGACAAACACAGTAAGGAAGTATTGGGAACAAGACATCTGAACTGCAATGCCCAGTCATCTGTAACAGACAGAAGTTGCATGCTCTATTCCTTCACCTTTGAAATAGTCTAACTTTTTTTTTCTTGAGTGGCTGGTTGTTCCACCTTTTTTCTCCTAGGTTTCCAGGGCTGCATGAGGGGAGAACAAGAATCAGTCAGCCAGTCAGTCCAATTACAGCACACGGAGACTACTCCTGTCTTTCATGAAAAGCATGAGTAAGGAATGAAAAAACTCTTCATTTTTGTGACAAGGGTTTCAGAGAGAAAAGAGAATGAGACTATATCAGCAGATACCTCTGAAGGTGGCCCGCACAAGAAGCAGGTAAGCTTGTATCTATTACTTCCACTATACGAGGGGAAAGCATATCTTTATATTCATCTTCTGATGTATGTTATGCAAATGTCTTCCCGAATAAAAAATTTTGCTTTTTGTACCTTTAGGGTTCTGACAGACATTCCCTGGCAAATCAAGTTCTAGCAGCTTACTCTGGTGCCACCCTCGCTGCCTGTGTCATCCCTCCACTGGGCTTAGTCCCAGTGCAGGGCCAGCAAAATGGAGAAAACACGCGGTGTGCTGATGTCACACTTGACCTAGCTCACAACTTGACCATTTAAATTAATATACAACACATGGACTGGAACACTTGAAGTATAGTCACACATCCCTACAGCGGAATGGAGTGATCATTTTTAAGACTACTCCAGGTAGATTTATGAGATAGTATCTCTCAGAATGGTTATCTTAGCTCTTGACTAGCTTGTCATTGACTACACAAACAGGCCACCAACCTTCCCAGGTATTGTCTGTGCCCAGCCCCTGAAGCAATAAACCAAAGGTAGTACCTGTCTTGTTTTCTAGAGCTGTTTGCTTTGCAGTGTACTGTATTGGATTCAAAATGCATCTAGGCATGATTTAGTAGATGATCTCTCCACCTAGGTCAGAAGGGAAGCCATCTGTTTCAAAGAGTCACTTCAAACATTGGAGTCAATAGATTTGTGTCTGATTTAGAAGGAAATCTTGACACTTCAATATGAAATACTATATATTCACTGCAATTTCTTGTGCAATCCATTTACTACCATTCAGGACTTTTGGGGTGGGGAATGACAGCACACACAGTTTAATAGTTAATAGGCACAGCACTATGACTGTCCAATAGAAGCATTGTTAGGAAAAGCAAACTTGTAGGCATGGCACCAAAAGGGCATGGAGCATTAGTCAAGACTTTTGGAAATACAACGGTTACTATTATCAGGGCATGATACCACTTGATGCAGATGCTGCACTGAAGAGAATTTCAGAAAGATGGTGGCTGCAGCCTCAGTACAGAGTTCATATCATCCAGGCAAGAGCAGATTCATCTTTCAGCTTAAAACTCACAGAACCAAATTGTGCCTAAAAATGCTGCTCTCAATGAGTGTATACTCTTGAATAAGTCTGACCCTTAGGAATAATTCCTATTCATGGCATCATATGCATGCTGCAGCTCTTTCTGGTTGGGTCACATGCTGATGATGGTTTGCGTGGAGATGATGGTTCAGTACAGCTTGTAGAGACAAGCTCTCCCAGCAGCAACACAGTGGGTTGTGGTGAACATTCAGGAGAGGAGAAGCCATGGGATTTTCTACTGGGATTTTCTACCCAGCTCATCTGGGCTAGATTTGGAAATAGGAGATCTAGAAAAGATTAGTACATATAAACATGATTTTTAGGAACTAGCAGCACCTTGACAGATGATAATTTGTCTTGTGGCTGTGGGCAACTTCATTTTTTTCCATTGTTTGAATCTGTTTTCTATGAGATAATATCCATATATGCTATAGAACAGATAGTATTGGGCCTTCATGTAGCTTGCAGACCAAAGACATTTTGATATAATTTAACGTCATGGAGAAGCCAAAGCTACCAATGGGGAAAACAGTTATGCAAACCAAGTAGGATTTGGCCTGCAGCAAAACATCTGTATAAGATAGGGGAAGATCTACATTCATCTTCTACAAATAAGGACTTCTTCTACAAATAAGAACTTAGTTCAGCTAAGGGAGCAAATTTGGAAAAACCATTCCTTTAGCTAACTTGTTCTGAGTTTATCCTACGAATGTCTGCCTATCAAAGAGAAGACACAATGTTCTTAAAATTAACGTATAAATTTTATCAATCTTTCATCCTCCCTCATTTCTATACATCTTTGTAGTTTTTATTGAGTGATTATGTGATTTATAGGACAAATTCAACTGCATTTGCAACATAAACATTTTAGGCATTACAAAAAAAGGAAACAAAATATTTGCTTTCCTTGCCTTCTTCTTTATCTGAAGGTGCCCCCAGGAAAAGAGATATGGAAATCTAATGTGGATGTGGAGAGGATGTGGAAACCTCATACTATACTACCTGTTGTTTCGTAGAAATATTTCTGTAAATGGGATCAGCCGTCACTTCCTATTAGTACAACCGGCCTTTTCAGGGATGAGGTTACACAATACGCAAGACTGTGATTATTTAGAGTCATAAGACTGATCTTGTGATTATGCTCCTGTGTCTTGTGTTCTAAGGGGAGAGTGTACAACTGATTCTGGCTCTTCGTTATCCTCTTCGGCATTATGCACTAAATCTTAGTCTCTCCCATGTCTGTCTTTCGTAGACACTATCTAGTTGGCCTCATTTTACCTCCCGGATGGAAGTACCAGATTGCCAGGCTGTTGTAAAGACTAGCAAGCTTTTCTTGGAGGAGGCGTATCTGGGCGATGGAGACAGGTGTCTTAGGATGTACAGTTCAGTGTCATTCCACTGACAAGGAAGTGGCCTAAATGATACAACATATGAGTTAGATTTGTGGTCTGTTTTGTCTCCCTCTCCATGCTTCCAGCATTCTAGCCTTTCTGAAATCCCAGCAAGGTCTTTTGTTACTCGAACATCCGTAGTTGGGATAATGCTTCCAAGTGCATGTGTCTTTGTGAGGTGTGTGACAGAGGATATTGCTCATAAATGATTGGAAAAGGAACATGAGAGGCAGCTACGTGGGTGAGGCAGTGATTGGAATTAGTCACAGAAAAGTAAATTTGCATGTGTTGGACGGAGAACTGAAGAAAAGAAGTGACTGCCCTCTCTGAGTTGCTTACTGTGACGTGTTACCTTCTTTGCTGAGAGGTCACAAGGAGACATTGTATCTTATCTGCACATACACTCTTATAGATTAATTCCTTGAGCTTGTTTCAGACTTCCATGCTGTTCTTCAGAGGTTATGCGTCAATTCACTCTGCCCTTCCCACATGTGGAGTGTATTTCTTGCAGTCACACTTGTGCTGCGGTAAGAAGAAGCGATGCGACTGCCAGTGAAATACTCCCTTCAGAAATTGGGTCGCTTGTACACCAAATGCTGGGACAATTGGAAGCATTCAGGTAAAAGGTTAATATTGAGCAACATTCATTCTAAGGTTTTGTTTCAGAACAAAGCATTATCCAGAGCAGGAGGTTCTTAAAATCATGATGTACCTGAGCTGTTTTAGAGGATTAATGCTGAGGCATTATCCGTGAAGCAGATGCCCTTAGTTTGACTCCTTTTTATCTGATCTCCTTTTCCTCCAGGTGGATGGAGTTAGGTAATACAGTAAACCCTCAACTTTTGTGTTGAGGGCTGAGGGACTGTGGCAGTGCCACAAAAACCAAATTCCGTGAAGACTGGAGGATCATGAATATGAAAATAAGTCACACCCATCACCTTGCCGCCCTCAGCCCTGAAGCCCCAGAGAGGCATTCCTGGCACCTTTCTGTGCCCTGTGATGGGACAGGGGAGTGAAGGGGGTCTCTTCTACCCCTCCTCATCTGGGGAGAAATTCTTTTGGAGATACTATGCAGACGCTATGGGGTGGAGGTGCGCAGGGTGACAGGGGTTAATTTGCATAATGATGAGCAGCCTATATTTGGGGACAGAGGCCTTTGCGGGGGGAAGACCGGTGGTGCTGTGATAACCGAGGGACAACTGTGTTTATTCCTCCCATACATTCACATGCAATCCCACACTGTACTTGCTCTGCGCCCTGAGGAGAGTTTTACTATTTGCAGAGCTGTAGCAGATTTCAGCAAGTCACAGGTTCACAGGTTATTCTGAGTTGGAAGGGACCCACAAGATCATCTAGTCCAACCCCCCATCAACTAAACCAACTAGACCATGTCACTGAGCTCCTCATCGAGTCTTCTCTTAAACACCTCCAGGGGTGATGACTCCACCACAACCCGGGGCAGACTATGCCAATGAGAGATCACTCTCTCTGTGAAAAACCTCATCCTAACATCCAGCCTAAACCTCCCCTGGCGTAGCTTAAGGGTATGTCCTCTTGTTCTGGTGTCATCAGACTGAGAGAAGGGATTCACTCCCACTTGGCTGCAACCACCCCTCAGATGAGGAGGCAATCAGGTCACCTCCTCTTCTCCAGGCTGAACCCCACTTCCCGTAGCCGCTCTGCATAGGGCTTGTTCTCCAGTCCTTTCACCATCCTTGTTGCCCTTTTCTGGACCCTCTCAAGCAGCTCAACATCCTTCTTAAACTGGGAAGCCCAGAACTGTACACAGTATTCAAGATGTGGTCTGACCAGTGCTGAGTACAGGGGAAGAATAACTTCCCTAGTCCAAATGGCCACACTGTTCCTAATACAGGCCAGGATGCCACTGGCCTTCTAAGCCACCTGGGCACACTGCTGGCTCATATTGAGTTTTCTGCCAATCATTACTCTCAAATCCCTCTCCCTTTCACTACTCTCCAGCCACTCATTCCCCAGCCGATAGTGATGCATGGAGTTGTTATGTCCAGAGTGAAGAACCCTGCACTTAGTCTTGCTAAATCTCATACTGTTGGAGTCTGCCCATTTCTCTAGTGTGTCAATGTCCCTCTGAAGTGCCCTCCTACCCTCTGGCAGTTCGACATTTGACCCCACTTTGGTATTGTCTGCAAACTTGCTGATGATGGACTCTATTCCCTCGTCCATATTGTCAATAAAGATGTTGAACAGTGCCGGGCCTAACAGTGATCCCTGTGGGACTCTACTAGTGACTGGTTGCCAGACGGATGTGGCACCATTCACCAACACTCTCTGAGCTTGTCCATCCAACCAATTCCTAACCTAACCTAAAATGCTTCTATCCAGTCCATGTTCTAAGAGTTTCCTCTAAAGCTTATTATGGGAAACCGTGTCAAAAGCCTTGCTAAGGTCCAAGTACACAACATTCACGGCCTTTTTTTTGTCAACCAGGCAAGTCACCAGATCATAAAAGGAGATCAGGTTGGTCAGGCAAGTCCTGACTCTCCCAAATCCATGTTGACTAGTTCTGATGTCATGGTCATTTTGCAGTAGCTGCATAATAGCGCACAGGACTATCTGTTCCATGACTTTACCCAGTACTTAGACAGTAGAACTGCATGGGAGACAAGATCTGGTAAGAAATTGTCCCCCAAAGTAGACTGATAGCCATCACAGAGTAAGAATTCTTTTTCAAGAATGGGGAAGAATATTTCCTCCCAGGAGAAGAAGCCTAGGCATCTAAAGTCTTCACCCACTGTGAAACTAAGCTATTAAGATTTTCAATTGCAAGACCAGTGTTCTGATTTTGATGTAGATTTCTCATCGTATCTTTTATGGTTTAGGGGTTTTTTGCTGCTCCGGCAGCGAGGGCGTTAACAGCTCAGTTCTTGCCTGGGCCTCCGTGCTACCATGGCCTTCAAGGTTATAGAGATGTTTCTGTGAATAACATGTTTGGAAGAGAATTAAAAAAACCTCAGTAGCAAGATATAGAGTGCCGGCTCAGAACCTGCGTTGAGAAGCTGAAAGCCCGCAGGCCCCCCCAGGCCCATGAGAGAAGGGGTAGAGATGTTCTTCCAGGCATCNCCTCTGTCTCCTGGTGGAAAAGGGAATATGACACCTGTTGTAAGAGAAGGAAGGGTGGGGGGGAAAGGTTGCCTTTCAAATGATGCTTCCTTCGCAGTTCTGATCTTGTTAGTTAGTAAATAAATTATTTTTATTTTTTGCTTATAGTTTTGCCTTGCTTTTTTACCTGTGACCAGTTTTATTTTCCAGTTTCATCTTCCAGTTTTTCCTCCAGGAGAGGTTGTAGATGAGTCTCTGGCACCCAGCCAGGGTCAAACCACAACAAAGGCATTATTTAAAGATGAAAAAGCAGCCTCCTCAAGAACAGCATCATTCTTATCTCAATATACAAGTTGAGGATAGATCAAAGGAAGTCAGTAACCTAATGTGGATGTAAAATGTGAATGAAATAATTGTCCAGCAGCAGCTAACTCAGCTATATAAGTGCCTGTGTACACAATCATGGTAGCAACCCCAAAAGGAAACATTTTGGAAATCACTTCACAGAATATATGTGAAAATTTCCTCACAAAAATTTAAATAGTCAGCATATTGTTGCAGTCCCTTCAGCAAAAACAAGCATGTTAGCACAGAAGAAAGCAGCTTGTAAAAGAGATAGAGTATTCCCACCTCCTCCTTGTTCTTGTCCACTCCTATGGTTGTGGTAACCTCTCACTCCTTCATTCCTTTTGTGCTAATTTCTTTCTTTAGTAGATTAACTGTGGCAAAAAAACCCCAAAAAACCAGTTGGTTTAAGTCAGCAACAACAATAAGAAAATGGAGAAAACCCCTATCCAAATATTGTTTAAAACCCAGTGCTCACGAGTACCAAGACAATGGTGCATCTAGAGTAGGAGATTTCACATCTCAGTGGCAAATTTGTGAGTTTTGCAAGGGGCCAAAATGGGAATGCTGGTGGTATAGGAGTGACGGAACCCTCAGAACAAAATCTGCAGAATTCACCCCATAATCTACAGATTTAAAGTCAGGACTTTAATTCACTTAATGAATGGAATTCATTGCCAGGTGAACCTGCAAACCACACAGAGCACCTCCAGGCTACTGCTGCCTGGGCTATCATATAGACCCCTTCCCAAACTAGTATGAATACGCAGCTCTATCCCACAGACTGTTATTGCCTGAGGTCTTCAAAGTGGGATAACTATATCAAATGAACAGACCTTGCTTCTAAGTATAAATTATTAGCTTGAGCTGAGTAATCCACAGATCTTGTTTTGTTATTTTCCATCCAGATCTCGGGAGGACTGCAATAACTTGCAGCTCCCTCCACTGTGTCCCACTGTCTCATTAGATGTCATATTTCTCTGTGTGATAAAGGGACAACTGCTTTGTGTTTCTGGAAGCCTTCCTTGGCTTGCTTGAGTGGTATTGATACGTGGAAAGTTAGTAAGAGTGTAATAGCAGGGTAAACATAGGTGCCTTTGATGGATTCTAAAACTTCTCTGTGCTATATCATTGACTGTAAAATTTCAATGGCTCAGACTCTAGAATAAGCACACTCTCTTTTCCATGACAGTGCAGGTAGTCCTAGAAAATATCCTAGGTAGGTTCCCGAGTTGCAGTACTCAGAAGTAGTCATCCATTCCTCACTTCCTCTGAGTGCAATCAGGACCTTTGATTTAGCACGCAACACTGTGAAACAGTTTCTACAAGTCCTCAGGAAAGCAACACTGAAGCATGTGTGGTACAATTCTATTGCCAAATCCTGATGCCTAGTGCCATTTCAGATACTCTTATGTATGCAGGTTTAGGTAGTCACAGGTCTCCCACAGACCCTATGTCAGATGTGCCCTACAGATATCATTTATACAACATCATGGACTACAATGGCACCACAGAAAAAAACTGTTAGGCAACTGAAATGTGTCATAGGTGCTGGGTAGCTGAGGTGACAAGAAACTAGTGATACCTACACCAGAGCCAGGGGAAAATAGAAATGAGGAATGCAAATAAAAAAGGAATGATCTCAAGCTTTAGGTTAAGTGTTGGGTGGCCAGCAATCCAATATCCTGGCACAAGTTCTTGAATAATAGCAGGGTAATTAAATCATTAAGTAGCAGTTAAAAGGCATTTCTTTATCTTGTTTTTGCCATATGTTACAACAGGTGATAATTTCTGTGTTTTTTTCATACGTAATATGGGGATTAAAACATTGTTGCATGTCTTCACAGTGCACAGCAAAACATCAATTCTTCTTTTGCTGTTCTCACAAATAAGAGAGGGAGAGGGAGGAGAGAGGACACCTCCTTCATTAATTTTTCCATCTCTTTTCTCCTCTTCTGAGGCTCTCACTGAAAGCCGAAGTGTGAAGCAAGCATGGCTGTCTTCTATTACACTTATTTTTGCAGTTTGCACTCCAAGCATTAGGTTAGGTCTTTATCCCAAACACCAAAAGTATACTGAGTGTCACTTTCTAGTTTATCTCTTGATTAGCTGACCTTTTATTTACTTTTAAACTAGAACATCCCTCCTTCTCTTATATGTTTTTCCCCATTTAAAATTCTATCTGTTACCCTAAGTGCAGATGAAATGACTGAACATGTTATGTGGTGTTTTAGGGAATTTCTAAAGAATCGATTCAATTCTTCTGGGATCTGCATTCTGGGAACCGAGAGCCCAAGTGCTGCAAAATGTGTTTGTGAATCAAACCCAAGCATTGATACATATTAATGTGTGTCAATTCACACATGCAGGTATATGTATTAAAAAAATAAAG